>JBBULP010000546.1:0-52674 GCA_038048775.1 Picocystis salinarum | reverse complement strand
AACTTCCGTTGACCGTGGGCAACTATATAAGGCTCACTTTGCTGTAATAGAAATTAGAGTATTGTATGTGACACGCGCATGCTTGTTTGCTACGAGCTTCTCACAACGAAGAACATCAACAAGAAAAGTACGTGAACACAACGTGCAAGGGATACGACTCGACGATACCCTGAGATACTCTCACAAATTGTATAAATACGAGCTATTCTCAACAGAAACTAGGAGACCGCACGGTTCAAACGTTTCGTCACGTCGTCGGTTGGACGTGTTGCTGGGGAAATGCGACGGTGCGTCTTCTTCACGTGTTCCTCGCGCTGGAGAAGACGAGCTGGTGCTGCATGCACGACGCTGCAGACGACGCGGTCGCGCGTGAGCCGGTGCGACGAGGCGAACGACGCGGACGGGCGGACCTTTCGCGTCCGAAACCTCCGCGACGAGGCGTGCAGGACGCACGTGCGTCGTCGCAGGGGATCGGACGCCGTCCGAAACGCTCGCATCGGTGCGTTCGACGACGTTCGCACGTCGTTCGTCGCGTCGCACGTGCGCGTCGACGCTCCATGCGCTTCGGTCGTGCACCTCACGATCCCTAAACCCTACCGAAGCTCGTCTTCACGTCCCTCGAACGTCTCGATCGGTGGCGACGAAGATCTCGATGGACACCGGAGAAGGTCTCGATGAAAGGGAACGATACGAAAGGGACGCATCGACAGGCGTGCGGATGGCGATGGCCGACGAGACGGTGGCGAAGCACACCGTGCGTGCGCATCCGAAGACGTTGCGATGGACGTACGTGGCGTGGACGGCGGCTTGGATCGTGGGATGCGTCGCAGGAGACCTGTGGTGGAACCGAAAGATCCTCCTTGCCGCCTTGGCGACCCTCGCTGCACTGAAGCTCGGGAGATGGGCGCACAGGAAAGTGTCTCGAGGTGCGCGGCGCTTCCGAGACGAACGCGTCCAGCGAAAGATGCGCTGTTCGTCTTCGAAACGAAACCACGCCGATCCGCTGACCGTCGCGTTTCGAAACGCATTAGAGAACATGCTTGTGATGCAGGGAGTCGGAATCCAACTCGAAACCGAGTACGTGCTTGGAGGGAAAGACGTGGTGTTCCTCGATCGCGCGACGATCGAAACGGTGATATTGAACGAAGCCGTGACGACCACAGAAGCTTTCTACTACTTGGCCATTCTTCTGCACGGTGAGAGCAGCACGGCGGTGGCATTCGAAACGCTGAGGCCCGGGCGGTCCACCCTTCTTCCTGCATTGCAAACGGCTGCAGCGATGGGGTTCTTCTGAACATGCACACGGGCCTGCTATCTCATGCAGGACGAACGAACCGTCAAGCAAATGCAGAATTCGGCCGGTGTCGTGTTGCGGTGGATGGCAGGGTCCTCCAGGGAATCTTTTCGTGGCTGTGTGGGCCCTGCAGACGGATCCTTTCCTTCGTCTGACCTGCACGCACGCTCGTTGACAAAGCATATTCGTCTCGTGTGGTGCAGATGCACGTCTGGGACCACGGCAACAGATGGTCCCACTGTGTCCAAGGCGTCTTGGCTGGACCAGGGTCCGACCCTGGTACATCCCCTGGACCCAAAAAAGGACCCATCCTTGCGGTCCTTCGTGAGCATTTCCCAGGAGGAAGCGAACGGTCCACGAACGGTCCACGGACCAAGGGTGGTGGTGGACAGACCCAACCGACGCGCACCGTCGCTGAAGCGGAGGTTCGCGACGGCATTTCGCCATGAAACGTGCGAAGAGGACGGTGCAGACGACGATGCCTGCATGGCACGTGAACGTGCGTCCGTCCAATTCCACGGCTGCGGTGTGCGGCGAGCCGTGGCGCGTACCGTCCAGCGACAGCTCCAACCGTGCTTCCTGCACCTTTGCACGCATCCATTTCGTCCGTTTCCAACGCTTCCACGCGCGCCACGAAACCTCGTGCTTGGACGCACGCCAATTCTTTCACGTGCACGTGGAATTCATGCTTGGCAACGTCGTCAATCACTTGCACGTCTGCGTTTCGCGACGAAGCGTCGTCCGCCAACGTCCACGACACGGTCGGATTTCAGCTTCCACCCCACGTCGGTCTCTGCCTCCCTTTCCGACGGCCTCGGGAGCGTCTGGAATCCGCCTCACAACGGACCACGGCCATGGAGCGCGTCCGCCACGAGCTCGACACGCGCTCCACTTCGCCGCTTCTGAGGGTACGTGGACGCACGAAGGTGGCGAAGGGAAGGTGGACATGGAGGCCAACACGTGGACGAAGGTGGAGCGAAGGAAAACGGACGAACAAGAGGGTCCGAAACGAAAAGTGAAGAGAGAGCGAAAGCACGAAAGAAGAGGCGTACGAAAACGCGTGCAGAGGTGGCTTGGAACCGCAAAACTGACGAGATGCGGCGTTTCGACGACCTGCACGAACCTCGTACGCACAGGAGTTCGCCTATCCGCCAGACAACCCGTACTTGCACAGGAAGGAGGTGAGGCACCGTTTCAGCCAAGAGTTAGCTCAGTACGAATCGCTCGACTACGAAACCAAAGACAGCGATGTGGCGCTGGCGGAATTCGTCACCCTCGGACCCGAAGGACACAGGCTGCACATCGCCATCAAGTGGGTCTTCTGTTTCCTCATTGGAGTCTCTATGGCGGTGGTGGCCTTTTCTGTCAACTTGGCCGCTGTGAACATCGCCGCCGCAAAGTTTCACAGGATACAAGACTACTTGAACGACAACAGGAAAGAACTGGCTTTTGTGGCGTATGCAGGAGTCAACACCGTGTGCGCGCTGGTTGCGGTCCTGGTGGTCACGCTCTTCGCCCCGTCAGCCGCTGGGTCAGGCATACCAGACGTCAAGGCTTACTTGAATGGCATCAACGTCCTTGGTGTGCTTTGGCCAGGCACACTCCTGGCGAAAGCCGTGGGAAGCATCGGAGCGGTGGCAGCAGGGCTCCCTGTGGGAAAAGAAGGGCCATTTGTACACATAGGTTCGTGCATCGCATCCATACTGGGTCATGGGGGTTTGGGGGATCGGCGTGTGCGCTGGATACCAATCCAAACATTCCGATCCGATAGAGAACAAAGGGACCTTGTCACAACCGGAGCAGCAGCAGGCGTAGCTGCCGCCTTTCGAGCACCAGTGGGAGGTGTTCTCTTTGCTTTGGAGGAGGTGACTTCCTGGTGGAGGGCCCAGCTTACTTGGCGCACGTTTTTCACCAACGCGGTGGTCCTGGTCACTGTCAACGCTTTTGTATCGGTGTGTGGTACCCATTGCGGCCTGGGCGGTGGAAAGTTCATATTGTTCGGCATCACGGAACCTTCCTCTGGGTTCCTGACCAGCGATCTGCTGCCAGTTTGCATTCTCGGGGTAGTTGGGGGATTGCTTGGCAGCCTGTTCACATACCTAAACATGAAGGTCACTGTTTGGCGACAGCAGGTCTTCTATGTCTGGGCCAAGGATAAGCTGAAGATGTGCAAAATTCTGGAAGTTATCGCGTTCACGATCCTTTCTAGCGCCATCACATTCTACTTGCCCTATGTGGGTGGTTGCACTCGCTGCCCACCAGATGCAGCAGACTGTCCACAAAAGCATGTGATTGGGAACTTCATCACTCATGGCTGTGATGCAGGCAAGCACGAGTACAGCCCTCTGGGTTCACTGCTTTTTACTCCTCAGGATAATGCTATCAAGAACTTGTTCAGCACAGAGACGATCGGGGAGTTTCCCATCTCGGAGCTTGCAATCTTTTTCTGTAGTTACTTCCTACTGGCGGTACTAGTCTACGGATTGAGCATACCTAGCGGTCTGTTCATTCCAGGCATCCTCTGCGGGGCCTCCTACGGAAGGATCATGGGCATGCTGGTCATGCGGTACACTCATGCCACGGATCCTAATGTTGATCTCGATGAGAGCACCTACGCCCTCATTGGAGCAGCATCCTTTCTCGGGGGTTCGATGCGCATGACAGTGAGCCTCTGTGTTATCCTAGTAGAGTTGACAGACCAGCTTTCTCTGATCCCGCTTCTGATGCTCGCTCTGATCATCTCCAAGAGTGTGGGGGATCTGCTCGGAATCCCTGGGATCTACGATGGCCACATAAAGTTGAAGCACACTCCGTACTTGCATTCCCAAGCTGAACGCAAGTACAGAAGCACGAAGATCTCCGACGTTGCTGCCGCACCGGTTGTGTCCTTCGATTCTTTTGAGAGTGTTTCAAACATTGTGAGCACACTTCACGACACAACTCACAATGGCTTTCCGGTGTTTCAGGATGCTCAGATGCGACGGAACGGATCGTTCAATGGCATTGAACCTGCAACCATCAGCTCGACGAGGGAGAAGCGTCTGTTGGGCGTGATACTGCGGAGCGATCTTCTGGTAGTGCTTCAATCGAGGATCAACTTCCAATCTGCACCTGTGTATGATGATTCGGTGCGTAAGCGGTCTTTTCGGTACAAGGACCGCCACTTTTACAAGAGTGGGGCGACAGTGCAATCACCGAATGTGGAGGACATTCGCCTGTCCCACCAGGACATGAACAAGTGGGTGGACTTGACTCCTTTTGTGAATCGTTCCTGTTATGTGGTTCACGAGGACAGCAATTTGGAGAAGGTGTACGCGGAGTTCCGCAAGCTCGGCCTTCGTCACTTGTGTGTGGTGCCCAGGCCCAAGGAAGTGCTGGGGATGATCACGCGCAAGGACATCATGCGTGGTCCGGAGCTGGAGAAGATCAACGAATTGGACGAGGAGGTGTTGTCTTGGCAAAGGTGACGACGCATCTCTTTTACACGGGAGGCCATTCCGCAGCCACGAATAATCTACTGTCTTTCGCGACGTCGACGTGTGCCCTTCCTTTCGAGGCCTCGACGTAGGACGCGTCTCGGTGTCCACTCACTTGCGGTGTTTGTTGGAGGCTGGTGCGAGGCTCTTGCGTCCTTTCTTGCGCCTGGCTTGGACCACCTTCCTTCCCGCGGCTGTTTTGAGGCGCATGCGAAATCCACTGGTCCTTGCACGTGCACGTTTGGTGCCTTCCAACGTGCATCCTTTCCCTTTCTTGCGGTTGCATTCCACGGTCAAAGCACCTCCTTGTCGCACCAGACCCACACGTGGGACAGGTAGGGCCAACGACACTTCTGCACGTGCACCATTTCACGTCGTTCCGTCCACGACGTCAGCGTCTTTCTTCCATCGCGTTCGCAGGTCCGCCACCGGCACCTCTCGTTTTCGCGGCGTGTTTCGCCGTTCGCGCACCTCCGATCGCACAGCGTGCGGCCAATCCTCTTCCCAAGGACACGGATGCGTTCTTTGCGCTCGTGGGGGTGCGCAACACCACGCCGCCGCGCGACGGCGTGCGCATCGCGAGCTGCGCCATCGCCATCGTCGTCCACGTCGTTCACACCCTCGTGGGACGCGTCACACCCCCTTCCTCCTCTCCCCGCTCCTCCCAGGAAACCCTATCCGCTCGAGAACAGACACACCCTCCTCCGCAGATGCACCCCTGGCGGCGGCCGTCCCCCACCCTCTCGTTGTGAACCGTTGTGAAGCGAAATCGAGGTGGCACGTCGGTTGTGAATCGTTGTGAAACGAAACGAAACGAAGGGGAGATGGCACGTCGGTTGTGAACCGTTGTGAAGCGAGACGAAACGGAGAGGACGCGAACTCGTTTGTGAATCGTTGTGAAGCGAGACGGAGAGGCGAGGTGCAGAGAGTGAAAGCGGCGCGCACGTGCACGGAGCAGGAGGAAGAGACGTTTCGTTCGTGTGGATGGGACGGAACCAGGACGGATCGATCCGTTCCGACGGATGGGAATCGGCGTCGTCGCTGCGTGTTGTGTCCTCGAAACACGTGTCCTGGGCCAAGGCGACGTGTTCGAAACGCTCCCCCTACGACGGAGATGGGCCGGAACGATCGTGCGTCCATCCGTCCGTCCGTTCGGTTCCAGAAGAGGTGCTTGGAAGACGCGACGGTGCAAGCGCATCGTCGGACGCGTTCGTGTGCAGGCATCCGTCGATCGCCGATGGCGTGCGTCTCGGCTGCGACGAAGCCACCCTCGTCGCCGTGCGATGGCCTTCGAACGTTCGTCACGTCCATGGATCTGCATCAACGTCCCTCGTGCGACCGTTCGAATCTTTGAACCGCACGAGGTGCACCTCACGGACGGTCCGGGTGGACCGGAGGGACCGGAGGCGACCGTTCGGCTTCGATCCATCCGAGATCCGCCCCGGGGCGATTCCATCCGACACCATCGGGTGGGATCGGGTGGCGTCCGCGGTCGTGCGACACAAGCAGAGACCCCAACCCCACAACGAGGGACGCGGTCGGGGCGGGGCGGGGCGTCGTCAATGCCGAGGGACAAGCGACGACGGTCTCGATGGACGGGGGTGCAGGGACGTATTTAAACGAATGGACCGTTACACATTCACACACACACACGCGGAACACAAGTGCGACCAGCCGTCGCATCCAGGTCCGGAACGCACAGAGTACCTTTCTCTCGTACGAACACAATGGCCATGCAAGGACGTGTGGCGTTCGGCCTCCTCGTGGCGGTCGTCGCCTCGTTGATCTCCAACCTTTCCTTCGCCGAAGACGAATTCTGGGATCTGACCGTGGACGACAAGATGTGTGCGCTGGATGGAAACACCTGCGAACCAAAGATGATGAGGTTCAACTTTAAGTATGCTGAATGCACGGCCGGGCTCTTGGATTGCAGGAAGACTGCCAACAAGACCATCTTCAAGTACATGCCCTACGAGTGCGGAATGGATGACAAGTGCGGATGCTGCCTGTTCTAAGCAAAACTTGCGGATCTTCAACAAACAGGTCAAGTCCTTTGAGCCTTTGATGTATATTGACATGTTATTCATCTCCTGAGTGTGTTGTGTTCCAACGCCCATCCTCCCATCCCTTCTCTTTTCAAATTCTGACCGCTGCCGCTTGTGACAATGGCAACAAGCATACTCCAGGCCTGCTGCTCCCGACCAGTGTGGGATCGCAGGACTCGACAGTCCTCCACCGTGAGGGATGGACGGGCTGCCTGCCTGGTACAGGACAAAGACACCCAACCAACAGTGGGTGGGTGGGAGGAGTTCCCACGAAGTCAACAGCCAGACACCGACACGAACGCACAAACCATGACACAGCAGGCCTACATTACCGATGCGTTTCGCAGGGCCAAGCATGGTCAAGCGTGGTTCCATGGGAGAGCTCTGCTTCTCCGACTCCCCTCCCATCCCCATCCTTTGCCTCGCTGACCTGGCTCCATGCTACACCGTTTGGATCCAGCGAGGAATTTCTGCTGCATGGATTGGCCCGGAAGCCAATGAAAAGCAATGCGCACAGACTCGCAGTGTTGTCTAACTCTCATTGCAATCAGAACAGTGGGCATTTCGCTGCCGCTGCATATCATCTCAGGGGATGCAAGAGGCGCGGTTTCATATCCCCAACGCCACATCTCCTGTCCTGCACTAGCTTCCGGATTCCTCACCTTCCTCTGGATGCAACAAAGCGACTCTTTGGTTTTGCGGTCGCTGCAGGCACGTCGGTTCCTTGCTGACAACCAAAGCCTCCCTGTCGATCGTCCTTGCACCACTGCCGATCCACGTTGCTTTTCGACACTTGCAGTGTCACCGAGCGGCTCGGCCGTCACAGGTGCCGTTTTCGCCCAACTCGCCCAATCGCCGCCGGCTCGACTAGGCAGGCAGCCGTCCCACCGTGGTCGTTCAAGGACGGCTCCATTCGTCTTCTCTTCGTCGCTCCTGGAACCTTCGCGCGTCGTGGTGCTTGGCGAGTCGCGACGTGCGTGTTCGGCGTTCCCGCCAAGATTCGAAAACGTCTCGTTCGTACGACCTGTCCTTCCCAGTTTTCCAGGTCTCTTTCGGCGATGCATGCGACCGAACCCGCAGAGGAGACGTCGTTCGTTCCTCAAGGCACATGTCGAGGCTTTCGTCGCTCCTCTGCGCACACGCGTGTGCCGATCACGTGACCGGATGGATGGAGAACACAACGGGCATGGAAGCGGACAACGTCACGGTTTCGTTTCGGTTTCGAAACGTTGCACGACCTTCGTCGCTCGCACCGATGCACGTGCGTCGGATCCCGACTGGCGGATCCGGACATGCGCCGCACCGACGCAGGCGCGTCTCCTTCGATCGCCGACGCCGCTTCTTTCGCGTCGTGGCGCTGCGCGCTCGCCGCGCCGCTTCGCATCCGCGCCTTCCTCCCGCCCCTGTAGCAATCGTTGGGATCTCTCGGCGTCCCTCGAAGAGGAGGGAGGGCGATCGCCCCGACCCTCGGGAACGCCGACGATCACGTGACGTCCACGTGGCGGTGCGGATCCGCTGCGACATCCGTGCCTCCTCCGGTTTCGGAGGTGGACGGGACGACGAAGCGGCCACGCGTGGGAGGCGATGCGCACGTTCCAGCGGCATGGTGGATCGACGTCGACGTCGCTTGAAGTGAGGGACGCGTCGGACGGACGTGACGTGCTCACGTGCGCAAGTTGCACGGTGCGAAGAAAGAGATCCGATCCGACGGCGAGATCGAACAAGGTCGTGCGAACGCACCTGCTGGAAGCGTTTGCGACCTACCTTGCGAAGCACGGGCCTTGCCGCAGCTCCATCCATCCACCCACCTTCTTGTCCGTCGTCCGCACGTCGACGGACCGGTGCCTTCTCCAGCAGCAGCTCTTCCAACAGCTGCTTCCACGGCTCACCGTGTTCCTTCGACGTCCGTGTGTCGTCCACGACGCCTTGGACGCGCTTTTGCAGCGGCCAACCTCGCCCACGTCGATGCTTGCCAGGTTTCGTCCCGAATCGAACGTCCAGGGCCACGCCATGCTGCTGCATACGACCCGATGCGACGAGGAAGGCGCGAAGGTGGCTGTTATATTCCTCGTCGGCTCAGGGTCGTTTGCAGCACCAGGTCGGTCTCCCAGGTGTCGGAACTTTCGAGGCAGAGCGACACGTGGTTCGTTCGTGCGAATCGCGTCGCCATCGGTTTGCTCGTCCTCGTCTGCCACGAACTGGAAGATGGAGGGAAAGCAAGCGCAAATCAAAACACGCAGCGAGACAGGTCGGAAACCATGGCGGCGAAGATGGACCGAGCAGGAACAGCGAATGCACGAGCATCGGGCTGGATCCATGGAAAGTGGAAAAAAGCAATGTGCGGGAGCTTGGTCGCCCTCATGATCGCGTCAGCCGGCGCACAAGACGTGCAGAGCATCATGGAACGGTTCGATCTGGACGAGAGGGATGTGGGATGCCCGCTGCGTTCGAACAGGTGCGCAAGCTTGCTGCTAAACAGGCCCCGGTATAAGGACTACGTCTGCACGACCATGAAATCTGCTTGCATGGAGATTGCGAACACCACAGAAGTTCTCTACTCTCCTTTCAACTGTGACGACGTATGCTCCTGCTGCCTCTTTTGATACGAGCATGGTTGGACAGGATGATGAACTCAAGCCCACACGCACCCGCGCAGATTTTTTGGCAGCAAGTCACGTCAAGGATCAAGAACGCAAGCACCGCACCCTGCAGCCACCAGACCCATCAAACGCAGTGGTTCATGGACACGAGAAGCACCAAGTCCATCTTTCATCAAGTCTTCAAGGCATGCGATCGGTGGATGTGGTCCTTTTCGATTGGCAGAGTTTCGTGGCTGGTCACCAATCGCCCGTCTGTTGTTCACGGAGGCCAGACGAAGAATGCAGCCATGGTTTTCCATATTGACAACAGGAACCAATCGATGCTTTGCACAAGCGCTGGACGATCGCACGATTGGGAGACGTTTGTGGTGATTGATTGATTTCTGCATTTGGGGTCCGAAGATCCTGTCATGTTCACCCATCTTCCCTTTGTAGGTCCTGACAGAAAAGCTGTATCTCTCCCGACATTCATGCTTGCCAGCTTCCATATTTTGGAAAAGAGGAAACCACACGCACCTTCTGGATCGGATCGTTCTGAAGGGTCAGGAAGGCCTACCAGTACTGATTCCATTCCTGCGACCAATCGGAAGGAGCGGGACTGCGCTTTGGAGGGCCCGCTTCCTCTCCTATCCATCCATCGCGTCGCTGTTCCGTCACTGTTTCTTCATGAAGGTTTCCATTGCGTTTCACCTGTGACATCTGTGCATTACCTGGTGCCATTCCTCTTCCATCAACCGTGTGTTTCCACCGTGCCACCTGGCCTGGCAGTTTCCCCTCCAGCGTCCTACTCCATCCGAGCCCTTTCGAACCGTCCTTTTCTTCCCTTTTGATCCCGAAACAGTAGGAACCGCTTGAAAGGGACTCTCCCATCCACCGAGTTCCGATCGAAACGGCTGCTTTCAGTTGTGTTTTCTGCGAAACGTTCTTGCCGACACCATGTTCAAGCGCAAGACGTGGCATTTGGACCACGAAGACGACGAAAGCGCATCCGAAAGCGACACAGGATCCGAAACGATCTCCTCTTCGTCTTCTGCAAGCGACGGCACCGCTCGTGAAGAGGCGCGAAGGAATCCAGCAAGGAAAACGTCGACGCTTGGAAAGCATGGCGGCGGGTTCCGGAACGACAGCGAGCGTGAATCCTCCGAAGAAGAGACAAGCGGCAGTGGTGCGTGCACGTGGAGCAAAAGACGAGATCGTACGCGTGCGAATGGGAGGATAATCGAACGGAGCTGACCCGTTCCGTCGGGATGCGACGTCAAAGATGGAGTAGAAGAAGAAGAGGAGGAGGTTCACGACACCAAGCACCATGGGAAAGACCTGCAACCGGACCAACGAACGAAGAAAACAGAGAACAGTGCGTGGAAAGAGGACAATGGATCCTCCAGCGATGACGATGGAGACATAGAAGGAGGAGAACCCTGCCAACCTCCTCCCGGCGAGTGGAAGGGAAAGGCATTCCGATGCAACGCTTGCCCCGATGTTCTGTGCTTGTCCTCCAAGATCATGGAACAACACCTTGCCTCGAAAAAGCACAGAAAGTCCCTGAGAAAAATGCAAGCAAAGGAAGGACAAGTCATGCAAGCAGCCAAAGACGGCAAACTGGAAGAAGAGACCGAGACCCATGCAGAAAGGCTTCGAAGGCTGAAGGAAATGAACATGAAACGGGAGAAAATGAAAGAGGAGCAAGAAGCCCGGAAACTAGCGAGGAAAAAGAAAAAGTCGAAAGGAGGGAGGCAAAGGCAAAAGCTACGTGCACAGAAGAAGAAAGCCAAGAGCGTTGAATCGAGACCGGAGATTAAAACACTTGAATAAGTTCTGGTAGCCCACCAAGTGGAATCCTCTCATAAAAAACAGCACCCACCTGCACCTGAAACTATGGGTTAGCACAACCTCTCTTGTAAAAGGAGAGTAATTTGCGATTGTCTGTACACATGCCTACCCTATTGCAAGCATGATGCAAGTATGCAGGGGGAGGGATCACCCACGTCTGCGTTTTGAAGTTCCCCATAGTGTCTGCATTGCTGAATATTGGGATCCCTACTTGAATAGGGGTCCTGTCAGAAATCAAAACAATTCTCTCCGCACGATTACATGAAAGTGTTCTTCTGTAAATCAAAGCTTGGATTGTTTTTCCCATCTTCTTGCCATGCTGAACCTCAAATGGATGGCTGGGTGGGGCTTGCCACAGGGTTTATGGCCCTTTTCAACCGTCAAATGGAACTTGGGATTGCTGACGTGCGTTCAGAATGGAAGAGGCATGTCAAAATTCGTTCTCTGTTGCTGCCATGGTGTCAGTGACGATGATGGTAGCTGTAATAGCTCAGCCTAACGGGGCATGAGAAGCCACAACAGCATTGGTATGGATATTTGTTTCCTGTATTGTATCTCTCCTTTGAGACAACCAGCTCGAGTTTCTGTGCATAGCAGTTCATGTCCTTGGAAAATGGTCCGACAGTGCAGGAATTGGCTATGGTGGTAAGGGTTGACGGGTGGCATTCGATGCTTATGGAGTCGTGGGCACACTTCTTGATTGAGAACTTGAGTCACATCCTGCAGTAGACAGATGATTCTGCATCAGCAGAATATCTAGAGGATACACATTGTTCATAAATATCACAAGTAGAATCGAAGGCTGGTTGTGTTTCTAGGCAGTGCATCTACAGCTGGTGGACTATACTGCACAATGGAGTGACCACTGCATGTTCCTGAAGATTTTACAAAAGCATGAGAAAATCTTAGCATTGAAAATTCAATTCCAACAGCTGCAGAGAATATCAAATGCTTGCCATTTTTGCAATATGCAATCCATAGAAAGGGAATGGAAGGCCCAAAAAGTTTTCGCACCCCAAATCACATAGCCTTGGAGCTCAATCCGTAAAACAACAAAGCGCGACATTTGTCACCTAGCACATCTCTCTTCCTCATGCGTTGCTGCACCCCAAAAAGCAAATGAGCATCTCCTACGCCCCTGCATGGAAGAAGCAATTGCTTTCAAACATGGCGTGCGATATTTTTAGCACCACTTTGTCTTGTTGCGTAAACCAAGATGTCACATATTTGGACGTGTGGGGGGCGCGTCAGGGCGTACATCACATTGTCTGCAATATCCTCTGCAAGCAACGGATCAAAGCCTTCGTAGAAAGCATCCGCTCTTTGTTTGTCTCCTCCATATCGCACTGTGCTGAACTCTGTGTTGACTGCTCCTGGGCTGACCACAGTTACACGTATTGGTGAGTCCATCAGATCGTGCCTGCATGCAGTGGTAAAAGCATCGACTGCAAATTTAGTTGCACAGTACACGGATCCTTGTGCGTAGGCTTCATGACCAGCAACGGATCCCACGTTGACGATGTGTCCTTTTTGCCGGTCCACCATCCCTGGTGTGATGATCCTGGTGAAGGCGATCAGCGCCGTCACATTGGTGTCGATCATGGTCTGTTTATCACGAGATTCGTGGGCGGTGCATTGGTCACAATGGCACTGGTCAGTCAAAGAACCCTCCAACTTTCGTCCCCACACCACGGATAATTACAGTCGTGGCTCTCACCTTGGCTTGTTCGAGATCATTGGTGTCTACGGATGCCACTCCGAGTGCCAGTCCAGCGTTGTTGATGAGGATGTCGATCTGTCGGAATTCTTCCGGCAAATCATCGAGGAACGTCTTGACTCTTTCGGTGTCTCTGACGTCCATGTTCACGAGGTGCAGTTTGGCACTTGGATAGGTGGTTTGGATGTCTTCTTGGAGCTGTTTCAACCGATCGATCCTTCTGGCCACCAGCACCAGTTTGACGTTCTCTTTCGCCAATCTCCACGCACATGCTTCGCCAATCCCACTGCTCGCTCCCGTCACCAACGCGCACCATCCATCCAGGCACGTGGTCGGATACGCTTGCTTCCCTTCCATGCTGCCACGTGAGCCCAACTCGCCTTCGCTCTCCCCGCGTTGTGTTGTGTTGTGTCGTGTGGTGTGGTGTGGTGAATGGTTCTCTTGTACCTGGGACCACCATCCATCCGTTCACCCCAAACACAAGGTGCACCATGATTCTTCTTCCATGGAGTTGACAATGCCACCGTCCAAGGCGACGGTGGAATGCCACGTGATCATCGTTGGACAAGCCGTGGAACATTGCTGTGATGAAGCGGGACGGGTGTTGCTAGGAAAAGTAGACGTGTAGAAATACACAAATGGTGGATGCTCGTTCTTTGATAGATACCATTTCAACATTCCACCACCATATGCACTCAAACACACGCACGAATGCACCAACACAACCGAACCCAAACGAACGAACGAACAAGATTGGGAATCCAACACCTCGCTCGACATGACGGGACATGAAGGCAAACAACCAATCATGGGGGCAAACGAAAGGGTAGACACACAAATGCCTGACCTACTCGTATAGCAAACAACTGAACAAGCACCCGAACAAACCAACAACCACGTAATCCACATGACGCACGACCAAACATTGTTCGACACGTCGTTCTCAACTTTTCGCACCCTCAATTGGCTCCGCAAAGCAATAGATAAGTCCATGCCATCCTTTGCCTTGGGAGTGTACCATGGACCAAGATAGACTCATGGATCACATGTCTGTGTTTGTGTGTGCGAATGTGTGTGTGTTTCCCATGGTGTCTTGGAAAGAGAGAAGAGACAAGCGAATGCGTGTGTTTGTGTTTCCCATGGTGTCTTGGAAAGAGACAACGAGTGTGCGAATGCGTGTGTGTGTGTTTCCCATGGTGTCTTGGAAAGAGACAACGAGTGTGCGAATGCGTGTGTGTGTGTTTCCCATGGTGTCTTGTTACAGGGTCCTGTGTGCGAATGTGTGTTGCATCGAGTGTGGTGCGACGATGTCCGGCTTTTGGAAGCGGTGCGTGTGGCGAGGACGTACGACGGTCGTTGGCTGCGAACGGAAGAAGGAGCGGCCGTGGAGATCACGTGGTCGAAGAGGCTGACGTGGCACGGCATCGGGGCGGATCGGACGGTGGGGATGGAACGACGGTTCGGGGTTTGTGGAAAAAAAACAACGGTGGTGGTCGACACGACGCACAGGAACGGGAAGAGAGTGGTGCTGGGAACAGCAGCTGTAGCAGCTGCTGGTGCTTTGGCTTGGTATGGATACGTGACGTGGTGGGACGTGGACGAGGAGGCGAAACAAGAGGAAGAGAACGATTCACGTCCACGAAACGGAACCACCAGCGGAAGCGAAAGCACAACCACCACAAGAACAGAAAACACCACTCGCGTGCCGAAAGTCCTGGAAGACGAAAACGTCAAACAGCACTTTCAAAGCATACAGAAAATATCCGACCAAACCACACTGCCATCCATCCTACCGCAGCTCCGACAACAGCTGCTCGCACAAGTCGACCTGGATACGCTCACTGATACCCTGCATAAGGCCAGGAACGGGCAGTTGGACATCACCCATGAAAAGAAACTGGAGCTTTGGAATCAAATCAAGGTGCTCAGCTTCGTGAGAACACTGGCCTCTGTATGGGCAGTCTGCTTGCTTAATCTGCTCCTTCGCGTGCAGCTCAACATACTTGGCAGAAGGCTCTACCTTGACACTGCCATTGGGGAAGATCGGAACGTTCCTGGTGTACCGGAACCACTCACCCAACTCGTGCAGCACCAGTACCTCTCTCATGCAGACTACTTTCCCAAGAGAGGGATTCAAATCCTGGTCGCCAAGATGACCCAAGCGGTGGAAGGTGTGATCGCAACCGTGGATCTCCAACATCCCACGGACATGACAGAGCTCATGGAGTACATTTCCAACGTATGTGCAGCTTTTGTGGAATCCATGCGCCCCGAGGAGTGGTTAGAAATGCTCTTTCCACCTCCTCTACCGCCAGAAGACAGCTTGAATCGTCCAGTAGGTGCAGAACCCTTGAGCTCCGATGTAGCCATGCTGGATGCGATGGTTTCGGAGACCCGCTCGATCCTTGGCAGTGCAGAGTTTTCCGAATTGATGGGACCGGTGGCGAGGGAAGCAGCGGGCATGGTGGTGGCGCATCTTCCTCACTTGTACGGGGGCCCGGACCCACAACCCTTGCCTTTTGTGAAGCTGGTGCCGGCCGTGGCCGGCATCACCACTTTGTTCTTGGACCATCCCAAGGCGTGCACCCAGTCCTTGACGGGGCTTCCACAGGTGCAAGAGTTTTGTGTATCTGTGTATGCTGCCGTGGGTCCTTTGTCTCCGCCATGGCCCACTTCTTCTGGACGTTCTTACGAATAAGCAATGGCACCATTGGACTACTTGTGTATGCATGGTGATCTGACACACCTCCGAAACCTCCTCTGCCATCTCTCTCCTCTCCCCTCGCGGTAAACCCTTCGTAAACTCGAGCGCACCTGCCCCGTTCGTGCGACGTTGCCAGGGGATCCCGTGGCTTATCTTTTGGGTTAACTTTCGTGGGGAAGGGACCAGGGAGGGTTTGGATCCAACCGAACGAGTCGGAGGTGCGAGTGGTTGACACACGAGCTTCGACATGGAACAGGACGAAACAGGACGACTTTCCGACAGAGTCGTGCGGCTGTACAAGGTCCTCTCTCGAAAAAGGAGAGGCTTGCATCCGCAGGAAGCCTACCAAGCCATGGCCGAAGTCTTGCACGAGCAGCTGCTGGAACCCTGGACCGACACCCAAGCACAACTGGAAGGTGCAGGGAACCAAGACAACCACCACAAAGAGGTGGGATACTTGTCCTTGGAGTTCCTGGCAGGTAGGACACTGCAACAGGTCTCCTGCAACCTCCAGCTGGACAAAGAATTCAAACAGGCCCTGATGGAGCTGGGAATCGGCCTGGAGGACTTGGTGGAAGAGGAAGCAGATCCTGGCTTGGGAAATGGAGGACTTGGACGATTGGCTAGTTGCTTCTTGGATTCCATGGCTACCTTGGAACTTCCTGCGTGGGGATATGGACTGCGATACCGCTTCGGGATGTTTGAACAGGTGCTCCATGGTGGCAAACAAGGGGAAAAACCCGACCCGTGGTTGAGGCATGGCAATCCATGGGAGGTGCAGAGGAAAGACATCGCCTACCCCGTGCACTTCTACGGATGGGTCAGCTCGCACAAATGTGCACAAGGCCGCCAGCAGTACAAATGGCATCCAGGAGAGACAGTTCGAGCCGTGGCTTACGATACGCCGATCCCAGGGCACGGTACGGCTCATACCAACACGATGCGGTTGTGGAGGAGCATGGCCATGAACGAGTTCAAACTGGATGTCTTCAACCAAGGAAAGCACGTAGAAGCTTTTGAGGAGGAAGCAAAAGCGGAAGCCATCACCGGTGTTCTCTATCCCAACGACACCACCCAGCATGGGAAGGTGCTCCGCCTGAAACAGCAGTACTTTCTCGTCAGTGCTACACTACAGGACATTCTGCACCGTTTGCAGCATCTCAGAAAGATTCCTGTATCTGAAATGTCGGATCATGTTGCTCTGCAACTGAACGACACACACCCTGCCCTCGCCGTGCCTGAACTAATGCGACTTCTCCTAGACGGCGAGGCATGCATGGGTTGGGAGAAAGCTTGGCAAATTGTCACATCCGTGTTCAGCTATACAAATCACACCATATTGCCTGAAGCACTGGAAAAGTGGCCAGTACCACTCATGGAGGAGTTGCTTCCACGGCACATGCAGATTATCTATGAGATCAACCACAGACATCTACAATCTGTGTGCAGTGTACATGCGCAGGACGTTGAACGGATGGCTCGCTTGAGCATCATTGAAGAGAGCCAACCAAAGTCCATCCGCATGGCCATGTTGGCTGCAGTAGCAAGTAAGCACATCAACGGGGTAGCCACTCTCCACAGTGGGCTCGTGCGATCAAGGCTTTTTCCGGACCTTGCTTACTTGCAACCCCATAAATTTGTCAACGTGACAAATGGGGTGAGTCCCAGGAGATGGATCCTTGTTGCCAACCCATCGCTAACACGACTGCTGGACCTGGAATTCTCTGGGAGGACTTGGCTAAAACCCTTGTCAAACATGAGGAAGCTCATCAGCCGAGCCACTGATCCTGTCTTCCAAGCAGCTTGGCAAGATGCAAGAAAGGAAAATAAAGAGCGGCTAGCTTCCTACATTCACAAGAAGTGCGGAATGCATGTGAATGTAAACGCGTTGTTTGATGTCCATGCCAAGCGGATCCATGAGTACAAGCGGCAACTGATGAACATCCTCGCACTAGTATACAGGTATAGGCAAATTCTGGAATTCAAATCGCAATGGCACAGCAATGAGGTTCATGTTCCGCACTTCATGAATCCTAGAGTTGTGATATTTTCAGGCAAGGCTGCACCCGGCTATGTGGCAGCCAAACAAATCATCCAGCTAGCTCTCGGCGTGTCGAGGACAATAAATTCAGATGCTGCCACAGATGGTACTCTGCAGGTTGTATTTCTGCCCAACTACAATGTCAGTCTTGCGGAGCTCTTGGTTCCTGCAGCTGATGTTTCGCAACATATCAGCACCGCAGGAATGGAAGCTAGTGGTACTAGCAACATAAAATTTGCGATGAATGGAGGACTTCTCTTGGCAACAATGGATGGCGCAACCATAGAGATCGCAGATGTTACTAATGCTACCGCTGTGGTTAGTTTTGGGGCAAGCGAGGGGGAAGTAAAGAAACTTCGCCTTGCGCAGAATAATTGTGCCACGGAAGTGGATCCAAGGTTGAGTCAGGTACTTGAAATGATAGATTCTGGTCTATTTGGTCCACCAGAAGACTATGATACACTCCTTGATGCCATTCGTATGGGAAACGATTACTTCATGATTGCCAAGGACTTCGCATCATATTTGCATGCGCAGCAACGAGTCGACGAGCTTTTTCTGCAGAAAGAGGAATGGACAAGGCGGAGCATATGTACAGCTGCATCAATGAGCGCTTTTTCCTCCGACAGAGCCGTCTTGGAGTATGCTGACCGCATATGGGGCATCGCTCCTTCCAATGGCTTTGCCAAAGCAAGGCCTAATGGCATCCATGGCCGCATCGAACAGCATGGCTAAATTCTGCAGCATAGAAACTATGCACTGAACCAACTCCTGTGCACAGTGACGTGGTTCGCACAGCGTGTTGGAATAGTGTTCGTCGGTGATGGGATGCTTTGCCACTGAAGGCAACTGATTGGTAGAGCTTACAAGAGAAACTGGGGGACATGCACAACGTGCAGCCTGGGTGTGATTTGCACCTGTTGAGAAATGTTTGTTGAACTTTTCCTTTATCACGAAGGTCTTCCCAGAGGTGTAACTGAAATATGCACGTGTGGAAACCAAGTAAGGCGTTTACGCATCGCCTCCCCTTCATATTGGCTTGCTGTGCAAGGCTCATCCTCGCATTGGATGTTGGCCGATGTGCAATGTGAGCCAAGTTTTGACCGGCACAACGCACTTCCTACTAGATTAAGCTCCAACTTTATGCATGTGCTGGGCAGAGATAGGCTACTGGCATTCGTTTCTGAGGCAGTGCACGCATGACAGAATACGCTGTGTAGCGTTTTTGTAAAAACAATCGAGACACGTGGGCTCAAAGGCTCCGGGGTCCTCTTAGCCCTGCAAACTTTATTATGGGTCATGCTGCTCGATCAAATGCATGCAACGAAAAGTTCCTTTGCATCCGCCTACCTCAACCGCCGCCAGACATGCGATGAAGGTGCACCAAGAACTCCTTATAGCTCATCGAAGCTGCCAAATGATCTTCCATCCACTTGTTTGCCATGATCACCTCACTAGGCGTGCCTTGTTGCACAGCAAACGAGCGTAAGCAGCTAAGCCCTGCAGTTCGTCTCTCTGCAAGCTTGGAGACGAGCCAAGCGTAACTTTCTACAGTTACATCCTGCCCACAAGCATCCATGGCTGCCGCGTACGGATCCACATCTCCGCCCACTGCGTCATCTAAAACAGCTGCTACAGCGGAGAACTTGTCAAAATCAGACCGTGACACCTGCGACCCCACCCACACAATGATGGACGTGCCGTCATCAAAAGCATAGGGCTCGTTGGGATCAAGCTCCTGCTGGGAAGTGGGCACTGTTGCCACCGAAAGGCACCTGGGCAGGGAGTCTTTCTCAGCACTTCTGGCATCCTTTGACAGTTTTTTTAAACTGTACACTGCAGGCCAAATTCGCCGAAGCAAGATGTTAGGTGGCTCTGCGTTCAATGCAAAGCGAGCTGCAGCTCGTACGTCAGGATGTACATCCCTAGCACCCCCGCGCAGAGCATCTCCTCTGACAATCCCCAGAGCGTATGCAGGCAAATTAAGAAGCGTGTTAGGCAGGGTTAACTTCTGAGCCGAGGATGCAAGAGCTGCACCATACAGAGATCTGTATTCTCTCAGGGTTCTCCCAGCCCGTTGAACCACCACAGTTCTTGCATCTGACAAACGATTGCTTAAGCTTCGTTCAGCTGAGGTCTGGGCAAGCAGCGCAGCGCAAGTTGCCTCGTCTGCAGCAAGGTACATGCTGCCCAAGTCATCCACAACTGGGGCAGACAGATTGTGCACCCGGATTCGACGCTCTCCTCCAGATGTTGTGTACAGCAAGGCACACTGCATGTACGCTGTCTGCCCGGACACAACCGTTTCATCAAGGACAATTTCTACTGAAAACGTCTTGTCTGGATCAACGGCCGGCAGAGCAAGCAAATCGCTCGACCGAACAAAGAAGTGGCCATGAAAGGCAGAAATCTTTAGTCCTGTGCTACAGCGAATCCTCATGACTGCCTCCCAAGCTGTTGGACGGCAGAGTGAGTGTTTGACTGTTTTGCGCAAGGAAGCCCCATCTCTGGCTTCCACAAAAGAAGGGAAGTAGGAGAGCTGCCCACAAGTGAACTCCGACAAAGCCCCGAGTGATGGCAGGTCCAACTGCGGTGTCTGGCCAGCTGTCTGCCCCCCAGGAGGAGAAGGCGGTGGAGCTGCAATAACATCCACGCTTATCTGCACGCGAGAACATTCTGCCGCAAACTTTTTGTAAAAATGTGACCCAGGCTGCCTCAGCGTGTGTTCCCTGTCTGTACCGTAAAGGGCTGTATCCTCCCTCACTTTCAGGGTTCCATTTCCAAGAGTCGGCATTGAAGACTGAAGAACAATCAAACGCCCTCCGACATGGCCGATCACCAGATAGGCTGCACGAAGGGCAGGACCAAGGGCACTCCCCTGTCCGCCAACCATGGGTGATTCAGGGCCATGCATTTCACAGAGTGAATCCAACAATGCATCAACCTGCTCTCTGGCATCAGCAAGATTCACCAGCAGGTCATCTGGAACAGGTAAAAAAGGCTCTTCCAAATCTGAGACTACAAACATCTGTGGGATGCTTTTCTTTCCACTAAGATCATAAAAGTGTAGCGTCTCGTCAAAAGTCATGATACCGATCCGTGCTCTACCATCCCCGGTAAGCTTATCCAAGGAAGCCTTTATGGCACTGACGGTGCTGCGAACCACACCAGAGCATTTTGCACTTGCTGATACATCCAACATGAAGAAATACACGGGTGGCATGGGAGGTCGGACCATGTATTCCTGAGGAGCAACAAACTCCACTGTACCATTTGTAAGCTCGGGGCGTTCAACGAGGTCCCTGCGTTTGCCGTGCTCGTCCAGTGAGCAGAAGTACTCGACTGGGACATCATTGAGAAGACCGCAAAGGTTGCAGCGGTACCTCCTTCCACCATCAGTAAATTGCATGAAGGGATTCACGTAGGTGCGGCAGCGTCTACACCGAACTATCCCAGCCGAGGTAAGACCAATGACAGGGACAGGTGACTCAGAATCTGGATCTTCTGCCAAGGGTTGAACTACAGCTCCAAAGGGAAGATGCCAGTTTCGTTTTACTGAGGAGGAGCGTGGAAAGGCGTGTGTAGAGAGTCGCATTGCCGCAGGACTGCAATTCCCTTGCACTTCAGTGGATTTGGCCATAGCGCTCTTGCACTGCTCTAAAGTATCTCCACACGGACGAGGCAGCTCCTCTTGCGCCTGCTGCTGGCCTCCTCCATAGCTCGAAGGGGGCGCTCCAGCCCCTGGTGGGTAGGTGGCACCCAAAGTTGAAGACAAGGCAACCTGGGTGTAATCAGCCGCCACCTGCTCTGCACCCTGTCCAGGATAAGATGAACCAGGGATAGGCATTCCCATAGCCGGAGAGGCTGGTGGTGCAGGACCAGTGCTCTGCGGATAGGAAGGCCCCACTTGTGGACCGGGTGGAGGTACAGATTGCCATTGTTGCCCATACATCATACCTGGACCTGCACCTGGGGGATATGGAGGCCCAGCAGATTGTTGTTGCGTTTGCTGGCCAGGAGTGAAGGGCGGCGTCTGTCCTGGTAGTGGCGGTCTTGCGTAGGTGGGCGGAGGCATGGCTGCCTTCCCATCAACTGGCAATTGCCCATATGATGGGGGTCCAGAAGTGCCTGGTGGTGGTCCAGTAGGTGGTGCTTGCCCTTGCGTATAGAAAGGAGGACTGGATGCTGGTTGTGTTGACCCAGGGGGCGGCGGTGGCGGGCCGCGGTATCCCGTATGTGGTGGAGGAACCGGTGGGGGTTGTGCACCCGGATTGTATCCTGTTGTTGGCACCGCAGCAGGCGGAGGATGTTGGTTGGGTGGTGGTATGGATCCAGGCGGACCTCCATAGGGCGGTGGTGGTCCACCCACGGGAACATATCCTGTTCCCGTGGAAGCTCCTGCATTTCCACCTGGTCCTCCGTAGTTCGTTCCATGCGCGTTGGATCCAGGAAATCCAGGTGGTGGCGGTCGTTGGTTGGACCATGGCGGTGGTGGTCCTGCATGCATTCGCGACCATGCGTAGAAGGGTCCCGTCGGTCGGTTCGACGTCCAGATCCACACGTCAGTACATGCACTCCATCGATCCGCTTTCCACGTCGTTCCGTCCATCCGTCTCTCCTTCGCTTGCGTTCACGCCAGTGTCCTCGCGTGTCTCGCGTCTGTTCCACGTGTGCTTGCTGTTCGCTCGTCGCGACGCTTCCAACCGCACGAAAGACAGGTGCTTTCGCTCGCTCCCAGCTTTTTTTTCCAGGACGAACATCCGCGAACACCGCAGGTGCCGACGGCATCCGCTCGTCCTTCACCGCTTCCGTTTCCTTTCCCACGTCGTCTTTTCCATCCATGCGTCTTCGTTCGCGATCCTGGCCGCACCTGCGCCGGAGGAAGGCGGCGGTTGCGGCGGTGGTGGCGCCATGCCGCAGCACGACGGTCGATTTGTTTCGTGTTTGGTTGGTCTGGCCCATGGTGGTGCACCACCACGTATTGACACCACCAAGGAAGAAATCCATGTGCCACCTGCAATCCACACGATGGCATGCCAACCAACCAAGGACGCAGAAGTTGGGGGTTGCAAGCACCAACACGATGGCCACACAAACAAGGGAAGGAGAGAGATGGACGGAGCGTTTGAAAAGCAAACAAAGAAACCAAGAGAGTAGAGGGTGTGTGCAGAGTGAGACGAAAAGTGGAGCGTGTTTGCGGAGAGTGGAGAGAGAGATGGAGAAAGAAGACCAACCATGGGCGTAGGGGAAAGCATGAATCGCAGGCAAGCGGAAGATGGGATACAAACAAGGGATGCGCATGACGGTGGGGAACGAGACGTGTGGGTACCAAACCGGAAAATAGAGAAGGCATCGAAACAAGGGCGGTGAGCTTGTTGGAAGCGTGAAGGGAGACCTTCAATGGGAAGGAATCCGCTTGGACCGTAATGAAACGTCCACGACCCGTCCACTGCTGCCTCTAGCGCAAGTCTTCACTACCAACGAGGTCCCTCCATTGTCATTTCATCCCCATGGTTGGGAAACTCTCACAACGTACATGAGCGCCATTAAGGACAACGGCGTGTAGCGTGCACAACGGCGAGAGAGAGCGATGTTGACACCGGGGCGACAAGTCGATAAAATATCATTTCCCCGACGAGTCGAGGCGGTGCCTCCACATGATCTCCAATGCGAAGAGAAACAAAACGGGGAACGATAAGCTGCCTTCACAACCTCTCACTTCATCGCGGAGAAAATTCCAAGGGGAGTTTCCGAAAGCTCAAAGCGGAGGGATCGCTAAGTAGGCAAATGAAATGAAATTGTACTCACGGGTTGCCACGATGCCACATGTGCAATGCGCCACTACAACCATGGGAGGTTGCTTGGCAATTAAGCGTAGAATACGACACTTTCGCGGGGCCGAGATCTAATGACCCTCTACAACGCTAGCGGTCAAACATGGATTGTGCCATGGTTGCAAGGGGCGAAAGAAAACATAGAAGGAATACGTTACCTTAGCGGGCTTTGCAAGTGAGAAAATGTCAATAGAGGCAATGCGAAATTACAAAAGCATGCTTAGCCTCGACAAAATTCTAGTGTGAGAGAGGAGTAAGGGACAGCTTCTTTTTGAAACCAACGGAACATACGGCGGTGACGTCCAAACCCAAGGAATTCGTTGGCAAGTCGCATCTATTCTGGAACCTGCCGTGTTGAGTTGAAGGCATAGAATATCCTTTCATCTTCATAAGGGACAAATCTTGGCGTTCGACGTTTGACTTTGGACCGCAACTTTTCATTATTCAGCTTTCACCCCCAATTCGGTTTGTTCGGAAGCAATCTCTTGCAATGATTGATTTTATCACCATACGATTTGGTTTGTCTCTTTCAATCCAATTTGTCAGTGCAACATACCGTGTTCTCGTTCTTCACCTCCCGTCCGTTCAACACGGCTTCCATCTCGATCCGAACGAGCATTCTTGCTCCTTTGAACACCGCTGTTGTTGCTGAAGATTCGTATCCTAGCTCCGCACCGTTGGACGCAGTTGCACGAGCACCTTCCTACCCTTGGTCGTCGAGATGGGACTTGACATCACCGCCGATGGAAGTCATTGCCGAACAGATACAGTGCATGGACCGTGGTTTCGTTCTCGATGGATGTCTGGTGCGTCGGCCTTTCGCTTGGAAAGATCATCGAGTCGAGGTTCGTGTGGATCCTGACGACCAGATGCAAGAGGCGTGGGTGTACGTGGGATGAAACACATCTATTGGACACGAGCAGGACGAGGCGCATCGCACGTCAAAAGAGCGAACCCGTCTTTTGCAAGAGCTGCTTGAGTCTTGGGCTTGGATGGCAGCTGTTGCTGTGTACGCTCTTTATGGGAGGGGCAGGGCTGCTAGGAAGTGCAGGAGCACCGGGCCAAGGTTGTCCTGAAAAATAACGGTCACCCTGAGGAAAAGGATACGGTCGACCACGGACGTGTGGGATCGATCCAAGATTCCCGGAATTCCTGCGTGGCACGGGTGTAGACGCAAGCGGATCCATGGGGGAAGGAGCCGTCCGCACCACAGCAGCAGGTGGACCTCCCGCCAATTGCTGCTGGAGCTCGTTCAAAGCATCACCAAGCTTGCGCTTTTGGGCTGATTTTTCAGCATATTTTTTCTGAAGCTCGTGCTTGTCTCTCTCCAGGTTCTTCTTGTCCGTGGAGAGGTCTTGGATCTTCTTCTTGGCCTTGATCAAGGCAGCTTTCAGTTCCTCCAGCTTCTGCACGTAGACGCACTCCCGTTGTTGGTACTGTTCGTGGATCCCGCGCAGAGAAGCTTCCATTTCGATTTGCTTTTGTTCGGTGTACCTAGCTACTGCACCGGCCACCAATTCCAAAGCTTGCGATGGTTCGAAGCCCCAGAGCAGGGTGGAAGCATCAGCGTTGTTTTCTTCGTAGATTCGCACAGGTTTGAAGTCCGACTTGGAGACGTGGTTGTCGCACTGCGGACATCTGGAGTTGTCGCTTCTCAAGATTTCATTGGCACATCCGATGCAAAACACGTGGTTGCAGGCAGGCAATCCGGCTCCTTTGTGTTGGATTTCTTTCCAGCAGAGATTGCATTGGAGCATGGTGCCTCCTTCCTCCTTTCTCTTCGCTCCGCCGGCTCTTCCTTTCTTCCTTCCACCTGTCTTCCTTCTTCTCCTCACCTGTGCCTCCGCGTCTTCGATCGCCTTTGTCTTCCTTTGCCTACCACACGCCACGTGCTTCCGTGCTGCGCTCGTGCTGCGCTCGGCTGCGACCAACCACGTCCACCTCGCCTCGTGGTTAACTCGACGCTTAACGTACAAAGGGGGGCATTCGATTTCGGTCGTTCCCCCAAAAGGGGGGCATTGGTGGGGGTGCGCCGCCGGAAGGGCCAGACGGAGCGTTCCTTCCCTTCTCCACCGGTTCTGTCTTCCTTTGAAAGGGGATCCTTCCCGATCAAGCTTCCCTTTCGAACGAGACGCATTTGGAAGACGAAAGGATACGATCGGCAAGTGCGCATTGCGTGGAAGCGACGACGACGTTGCGCACGAAGTTGCAGCGCAGAAGCGAAGCAAGGTGAGCGAAAGGACGTCGTGGCGATGGAAGAGGGACGATGCATGGTGGGAAGACGCGTCGCACCGTGGCGGACCATGCCGAGGAAGAATTCGTCCTACCGATGGTGGTGGACCCGCTCGAACGCCGCCTTGCGGCAGCGATGGGAGGTGGAAAACGAGCTTTTTAACCCTGAGGCATGCCGCCACGGTCGACGATCGAACGCGTCGAAGCTTCCCTGCACGTACATGGAGGAACGATGCCGTGATAACGGACGAGAAAAGGACGCGTGCCGATGCGGAAGCGTAGATGATTCGACGGGAAGAGCCTCGACACGATAAACAGAAGCATGCTTGCATGCCGAAACAACCGGAAAACAACTGACCATAGAAGAGAATTGCAGGAGTGTGCGGGTACGAACGTTGCCATCGGGGACTCGTGCCGACAGAAACGATGGGGAAATCCATCCGCTCCAAAATCAAAAGGAAGTACAGGGCACAAAGGGCACAGACGGTCAATGCATTGGGAATTGAAGAGGAAAAATTGCAGAAAAAACAAGCCGCACTGAAAGGATGCTTGGAAGCACCTGGCCCAAACACGGTGAGTGAAACCGGAAAGCAACAGTAGAGCCACCCATTGTGCCACACCCGAGCCCGACCCTCGCACTGCGGACGCCACCTGCCATGACGGCCACGTCTTGTGTTTTGACTGACAGATATCCCTTGATGCAGGTGCCGTCTGCTACCCCCATGCAAGTAGGGCAGACCAAGTCGAGGGTGCAGAAGAAGAAGAAGAAAGCAACTAAGGAAAAATCATGGAGCATGCTCGCAAGGAAGCACGCTGAACAAGTCCAGATGGAATCCTGATTGATGTTCCCCGAGATTGTGGCAATGGCACTTTTGAGCGTGGATCACAAGGCTATCCGTCTGCAGGGCAATATGCATCCGCAAGATCGGAGCCAAGTCTCTTTGCACCAGGAGATAAAGTACACCCATTTGCCGAAAGATCCCAGATTGGCCCTCTGGCCAGTGGCTTAGCTGCATGAACGAAGCTCGTTTGCCCAAATTGCATACAAGATGCTCAGTCGCCTGTGCCCAATACTTTCGCAGCTCGTTGCGCTAGGGCAGCAATGCTGTTTCCCTGTGAAGATTCTTTTCCCCTAGGGATGTACCCTGATCTATTGGTATGTCCAGATGGCTGGATTCTACCCTTTTGCCCCAAGACCGATTCTTCCTTTCCTGAAGCGCAGCAGCTCCCCGAATTTGAACAGCAGGAAGCAGATGAGCGAGCCACTTGCAGAGGTAATGATGATCCCATATGGCTGTGGTAGCTTATTCAGGAAGGGATACGGATATATCTTGTTGAAGACCTTCACCACATGGATCCACACGATGTAAAAAAATGCAATGGACAAAGCTATGTTTTGAGCTCTCCTGCTAAATGTCCTGTTCCTGGATACTAGAAGGTCTGCCAATGCAATCAACGAATTCCAGTAGTGCACGGTGAAATCCAACCAGAAGGGTCTCACGATGTGTCCTCCTTCCACTGCTTCCTTCGTCGTCTTCTTGACAATTTGGAACATGATAGTGACCGTGCACGCCAGTGGAAACGACGCACACGAAAGGTCGTCGGAAAGCCGTCTCAACCTTCCCGCTTTCATTCCCCTGACGCTCCAAAGGACCACTACGGTGAGCTGAAGGAGCTGAAAGGTGAAGGAGACGAAAGTCAAGTATCGAAAGAAGAACCCAAATCCCTTGGCTCCTGGAAGCTTGGCTGCTTCGTCACCGAAATGCCACAGGAAGACGTACACATGAATGGCAAACGCAAAGCAATGGAACACCTGAAGCAGAACGCCTTCCTTGTCGATGGCTGGACTGGTTTCCTTCTTGTCCGTCGGATCGCATCCATCGATTCCGTTGTTCCAGTGGTTCCCATCGACGCTTCGATTCCGCCTCCTCATGCGTCCTTCCACCCCACTGATGCGTCCACACTTCCGTCTCGATGCGTGTCGTTCGCTTGCGCAGCAACCACACACGTGCGCGACACGGACCGCTTCGTCCCAGGTCGTCCACTGCTGCTCCCCTTGGATCCAACCTGTGGTCCAGAATGCACTGGGAACAGACCCGGATCCCATGGGTTGGAAAGGGACAGGTTGAAAGGAAACACCGAAAATAGAACCGAAGATGGGACATTCGCGTGGGCGAGGGAGAAGAAAACGGATCCAAGACAACCAAGGAACGAGCTCGTAGATTGGCGGGATAGATACCAAGAAGATGCACCGTCCACGCCATGGATCCGTCGTGTTCGCGGAGAAAAGGCGACGGGAGAAAGCAGATGGGAACGCGTCCTCGTCTCGCCTTCGAAGAATGCCATCGGAGAACAATCAGGTAAGTATTTTTCCAAAGAAGCTTATCGTCTAATGGTGACGAGGACGGACTCCACCACCCTCGCAAACATGCAGTGCGGGGAACACTTTTCACTATCCTCAAGAAGGAGAAATGGTCTGCACTCAATTGACTCACTACGGGGAGCTTCTTTCCTTCAGTCCTTGAAGAACGGGTGATCGAGAGAAAGGGCGGTGCCGTTTCGTGCATGATTGCACTCGTGTGGAGAACGTAAGCATCGCCTCTCAAAACTTCCTACCATACCCTAGGTCAAGTCTTCAAAATGACGAAACGATAGATGGAAACTAAGGAAGCATCTACACACCTGCAAGTGCGTTGCATTTTGGCGCTCTTTACAAGCTTGTTCGAAAGATGTTGAATATTTGGGACAAAGACTGACCACAATCCGACAATGCATTGAAGAGGCAATTCTAATATAAAATCCCGAAATGATGTACATTGTGCCCCTATTTCTTCAAAATGCATTCTTTTTCAAGTGCAAATGATCTTGTGGATGCGCAAGAACATGCAACGCAAAACTCCCAAGACAGAGAACTTGTCCATCGAGCTAGTGCCACACAAGCTTTTGGAGCGAAAGTTTGGTGCCGTTGAGCTCGCTTGGCAATTTTGCAATACCTTGGCCAATCTGCATACCTAGGAAAGATATGAAGTTGATCATTGGTGCGAGATCTTGTGGTCGAATGACATCGAGCGTCCTAGACTTATTCCCTTGTGTTGAGCATCGTTGTAAAATACGGGATGTCGGCGTCGTGTGAACCTGTTGAGGACAACCCGCTACAAGAGAGTGCCACGAATGTTGTGCGACAAACGATGTTGCCGTGATTCCTATTCTCCACATGCTCTACATTTTGGAGCAAAAGGTAAAGAGCACTTAGAGGGATTGATCGAAAGCTACGACATGCACGGAGCAATGGGGTGTATCATTGCAATCAATGCCGGTGAAAACGGTAAGGCAATGTTTGCTCCTTTGTGGTATCGGTTGCCTGCTTAGGTCTTGTTCTACGGCAGTTTTGACGACCAATTTAGCGCTCAACGGGGGCATGGAGACCGATCGCCATTGCATCCATTGCGGTTCCTTCGACGAATCCTCTTGCTTCTCATGAGTTGCCCAACCTTGCCACCGCGCGCGAATTCTCCGACCGTTTGTTTGGTTGTCGGACGGGTTGGTTCACAGCCATCCTAATGCGCTAGTGGCATCCTCGCAACCATCAAGATGCCATCCAAGCATTTCCCTTGGCTTTTCCATCCTCTATTCTCTTGGCACTCGTGCGACTCCTGCGTTGCTCTCCTGAATTCTGCACGTCTTTCCGTCTTCTTCTTCACGTTCGACGTGTCTGTTTCGCATCGTTTCGTCCCCTTCACCTTTCTCCCCTTCCTTGGATTCGTCGTCACGTGATCCTTCCTTTCGTCGGTGGGGTTGGGAGGATGGCTGCCCCATCCACGGTCGAAAGGACCATCCAAGGACGACCAACCGACGGTCGACCACGAACACAACGGAACTGGTGCAAGTGCAGTGCCGCACGTATAGCGCAGGCGCGTAGAGAAGGAGAAGCATGAGCGGAGCAGATGCCTCGAAGGGTGGGAAAGGGGAGCGAGATGGCCTGCGGTCCAGGATTGTGAAGGAACCGAAGGTGTCCAAGACGACGAAAAGAGATTCCGACACCCAGAACAAGGCCGAGAAGCATCGACTTCCGCCCTGGTCGATAAGCGAAAGGCAGTACGCAGGCCTTCATATCGCGTTAGCCGGAGCCGTGCTGTGCGTGAGTTCGTACGCACATAGCTTGTGGGCGCCTAAAGCGCAGGTCTTGGCAGGATTGTTCGTGGCCCTGGTAGGCTTGTTCCTGCATGAAACGAGGCCCTTTCGACGCAGAGGCTACGGCGACCTAATGGACCAAGACAAAACGAGCTGATGCCCTGTTATTCCAGAAATAAACTTGAAACGGGATCCAAAACATAAGCTACTCTTTTCTTCCACAGAGACCCACCTCAAGGAAACAATGGTTAAGGGAAACGCACAATCATCGAACAGTAAAAAGTTGATGGTAATTACAGGAACAAAAGAGGGCTCACACACGTGGAATCTATTGAACAACTTGCATACAAGTGCAAAGACTACGACTTCATCTCTGCTTCGTGCGTTCCCACACGATCCCCGAAGCAAGGATGCCCCACGCAACCACAGACATGATAGAGCTCCCAACAATGATGCCAGTGGTGCGGCCGAGGTAGCCATCAATTTGGAAGTAGTTCGTGTTCTCGACCCCTTGTATGTACGTTCCTTCTTCGTTCTTCAGGAGCGCTCGCAGGAAGAACACCGCTGTTCCGATGTCACTGTTGATTTCGTAAAGACAGCTGGTTCTGTTTCCTGTGAAGGTCAAATCGTCACAAGCAGTGATGGAACATTGGGTATCTTCCCCTATGATATCATCCGCATCCCGCCACGGTCTTTTCTCCATCGACTCTTCCGAGTAGCACAGTTGGAATTCTGCAGTGCTCACCCCTTCCAGAGCTTCTTCTGGGGCCTCCAGGGTTATGTCGAGCGTATTGTTTGGTCCTTCGTACGTGAGCACGGTTCCACATGCGCCAATCTTGTCTTCGTCGCAGGGCACAGCGTCGCTGGTGAGGACGATCTGATCATTTTCAATGCTTGAAAAAGCTGTTGTTGGCATGGATGCGCTCCCATCCGGAGCGTTCTCTTGGTCAGCCTTGCACTTGATATGGACGACCGCGTGATATTTCCAGGACGTGTGCGCGCATCGTTTCACTCACCTACGTCGGATTTTTCTCCTGGTTCTCCTACGATAAGCGCCAGCGGCAGCGCGATGGCGAGCATGGCACATATCCCAAAGGCTGCGACTGCGAACACGGACACGATTCTCCAATTCATGGCTTCGGGTGCGGCTGGATCCTTCCCTTCGTCACGCACGCGTCGACCTGTTCCTTCCACGTGGTGTTACGTATGGTTCTGTCTTCCTCCACCTTTCGTTTCCCTTCCCATCTCGTTTTCGCGTTGACCTTTTCGTCGCGACGAAGGTCGCTTTCCACCCTTCGTCTCGAAGGTCTTCCCGCCACGATCCTCTCGTGTCGCCAAACGACGTCCCTGGTCCCTTGCCACCCACCAAACGACAACCCGCCCCTGTAGCAAAAGGAACGACCCACCTCCCCTCCTCGGAGGGGCGAGGGGAGTTTCTTCTCCACCCGGGAGGGTTCGAGGGGTGCGGACCCACCTCGGAGAAGAAACTCAAGCGAAGGACGTGTCGGATGGCGTGTCGCACCAGTGCGTCGCACGACACGTGTCGACGCCATCGCCAACGAAGGAGAAAGCGAAAGCAAACGTTACGTTCCGTCTCCAGAGAGGAAGACGGGAAGGTGGAGGAAGCGCACGTGCGTCGTCCAGCCAACGAGTGACGAAGGGAACGGCACACGGCCGAGGAATCAAGGCAAGAGAGCTAGGAAGAAAGGACGTTCGCGAGTGCGGGATGCTTGACAACACAAACAAACATGATGCGCAAAGGACCCTCGGAATCCAACCTCGGAGCATTGGCCATGCCGGTGCGACTGCCTTCCATCAGCGAAAACTTGGACGAATTCCAAGGTGGAGAAGACGGAAACGATCCGAGCGATGAAGACCCAAGGGCCAGGGTGTCAGAAGCACTCTGGCTGGCCGCAAAAGGAGACCTCGAAGGATTGAAACAAGTCGTCCAACGACACCCAAGGGTGATCAAAGAATCCGACTACGATCGAAGAACGTGCCTGCACCTCGCGGCGAGCTACGGACAAGCAAAAGTGGTTCAATGGCTGCTGGAAGAAGGGGCCAACGTCAATGCACAGGATCGATGGGGACACACACCCTTGCACGAAGCCAGGCGCAGGGAGGACGAAACGATCGTTGCCATGCTGAAGGAGCACACCAAAGACGTCCAACTCATGCAAAGAGAATCCGTGCAGTCCCTGATCACCCAAGGCTTGGAACACTGGCTGATTTCCAGCCAAGACCTTGTCTTCGAAGACGGGGAATCCGTACAGAGCAAGCTGGGAGAAGGGTCTTTTGGCGTCGTCTTGCTTGCCCGATGGCACGGTGTCCCCGTGGCCGTGAAGAAGGTCCCCCACGAAGACTGGGATGCGGAAGAGAGGGCCATCTTCCGCATGGAACTCTCTGTGATGAGCCAGCTCGCACACCCAAACATCGTGCAGTTCCTGGGTGTGTGCGCATCGATCCCTGCCATCGTGACAGAGTACTGTGGAGGCGGAACATTGCTGCACCTGTTCTCGGGCATACGGGACGGGAATCGGGGGCCTCTGCCATATGGCCAGGCGTACTCCATTGCCCTGGGGATCGCATGGGGGATGGAGTACCTGCACAATCGCAAACCCATGGGACTGATCCACAGGGATTTGAAGCCCGATAACATTCTTTTCACCCAGGACAAGGAAGTCAAGATCACGGACTTTGGATTGAGCCGTGCGATCGTGAATCGCGCCTTGGATCCCAGCGAGGAAGCAGCCAATGGTGCCTTCCTAGACGGTTCCATGCACGGATCGGACGGACCAGGTTCAGCCGGGGGTTCGGTCCGTTCCAGCATAGCGGCCCACCGCCTTTTGAGCCTTCCTGGAAGCGGCACTTCACAGCAACTGGACATGACAGGTCGCACGGGCGCTCTTTTGTACATGGCCCCGGAGGTGTGGCATTCAGAGCCCTACAGCAGAGCGGTGGACGTGTATTCCTTCTCTCTGATTTTGTATGAGCTCTTAGAAGCCCGCGTCCCGTTTGCAGAGATGCCGAGGGGCAGTCGGGAGGAGATCGCTGCAATTACGGACCGTGCCTCCATGGGCGATCGCCCGTCCTTCACGGATCCGCGTTGGAAGCAGGACATGCAGCAGTTGGTGTCGGAATGTTGGTCTCCTTTTCCTGAGGAACGTCCTACATTTTCCAACATCCGCACCCGTCTCCAACGTGCATTGGACAAGCTCGTGCCCTCCGATCACGACTATGTGCCTCCGCGCACGCCTCCGAACGAGAACTTCGATTTCCAAGCCTTCGACATGGGCTGCGATTGTTGCGTCATCAGTTGAGTTGACGTGGACCGTGCTGCATCACACGATCTTTCCAGTACCACTTGTGCTTCCATCGCTTGTATTTCCTCCGTCTCACGTGCCACTCTTACCACAGGATCGCCCCTTTCGGATGGCGATCGGACGGTGGAGATCGACCGCTTCGCACCCCTTCGACCATCTGGACGTCTCGGGACCGTCGGATCGATCGATGCGCAATCACGTGGCTCCATCGCCTGCGCACGTGACGTCGCAGGCGCACAATTCCTTCTCGCGTTTCTCTCCGATCGCTTCGCGTTCCTTCGCGCATCGTGCGTCACGAATCGCAGGTGCAGGTCCGCTCGCATCGTGTCGACGTCTCTTCCGACGCACCAAACGACACGTCGAAGTCGACGGTGCGATATGGCGATGAACGATGCGCACGTGGACGGATGCGAACCTTCGACGAAAGAAAGAAATGGGACATGCACGATGGATGATGCGAAAGAAGGAAGGACGGTGCAAGAAGACTTGGCGGAAGCGTTGTGGACGTGTCGGAAAGGTGATTGTCGACGACTCGAACAGATGCTGGAACGTCGCGGAGAACTCGTGCATCAATCGGATTACGATGGAAGGACGCTGCTGCACCTCGCTGCGGCCGAAGGAAAGGCAGAAATCGTGGACATGCTGCTCAAGAGAGGTGCAGATCCCAACGCCATGGACGCGTGGAACCGGACGCCGGTGGAAGACGCGTATCGTGCATCCCACGTCGATACCACGTGCATCCTGCAAAAGGTGGGAAACACGCACAATCGGATGCTCACCGCACAAGAGGTGCCGGAACGGTTGGAAGTGGACTCCGAAAGCAAACGAATCCATCTCAAAGACCTGGAGGTGGAAGACACCGTGCACGGTGGGTGCAGGATTGGTGCAGGATCCATGGCTGTGGTCCACGTGGCTTTCTGGAGAGGTCGACAAGTGGCTGTGAAACGTATCTCGCCACAAAAACTCACGCCCCAAACCCAGGAACAATTCAACGTTGAAGTTGCCGTGCTCTCTCGATTGGCCCACCCCAATATCGTGCAATTCTATGGAGTGTGCAAAGATATCCCGCCGTCCGCGACTGTGATTGAGTACTGTGAAGGGGGATCCCTGCTGGAACGGTTCCAACGCATCCGTGGAGGAGAAGAGAATCGTCTTTCTATCAGGAGCGCGCATGACATTGCCATCGGGATTGCTCGGGGAATGGAGTACCTGCACAACCACAAGCCTGTGTCCCTCATCCACAGGAACTTGAAACCTGAAAACATCCTCTTCACCCATCACGGCATTGTCAAGATCGCGGATTTTGGGTTCTGCAGACTCACCATGAACTTTGATGTGGAGGAAGAAGGGACAGCATGCGGCACGGCCATCGCTCGCACGGAAACATTCCACTCTGGTTCGGATGCTGTTACCCTCTATACCGCCCCCGAGCTGGTCCAAAACCAGGGCTACGGTAAAGCGGTAGATGTGTTTGCTTTTGCAATGATACTCTTCGAACTGATGGAGGGCAAGGATCCACGAGACAGCATGGATGGAACAGAAATTGTGGCAGGAGCACGACCCGTCCCGTCCAGTTCAAGATGGCAAGACCCCTTGAAAGATCTACTGGTCGAGTGTTGGGCACACAAGCAAGAAGAGCGTCCTTCCTTCTCCAACATCAGGAAACGCCTGGAGACATTCATGGAATCTCTACCTAGCAGGGATCTCCCGCAGGCAAAATCCGGCTGTTGCTCCAAAACCTCGTGCAGCATTGCGTGATGGCTTGCGACAAGCAAACTTTACTCTACAAGCACGGATTCGAACAGACGGAAAGATCCATTCCAAGCTTAGTCAGCCATCCGCAAAGTGCAACTTTGTCCATCCTGCGCGTATGTTGCCCATGGAGCTTGTTCTGATCTTCTTTTGCATTGACATTGCTGGTGTGAAGGAAGTAGCAGTGAAATGGAAGCGCTCTTTGCTGCCCAAAGGATCGTGCCAATGCTAATTTCCTTTAAGACAGGCCAATAACGTTCCAATCTTGATGTGAATGGATTTGCAGCTGCTCACAGGAAAAGCGATGTTAGTGCTTGGAAGTTCCTCGGTTGCCTGGTCTGTGAAAGGTTTGTTGGCGAGTAAGAATGTATGTCGCAATTAACTTGTCGATGCAGTGTGGCTTGACCATCTGTGCTGGTGGCACTTGCTTGGTAAGATTCCATTGGCTGGCGTGTGCATGTTTTCAAACATGGAAAAATAGCACTCAACTGTCGATTAAGATTTATCCTGCAGCGTCCACTGTGTAAGTGTTGGTGCCTTAAGTGAAGGCCTGCAACTCGGAAGCGTTCATATATGTCAGGCAAAGGGCATGCATTTAGCTTTGAACATGCCACTCTCAATCTTAGCTATCAGCTCTACATCACTCTGTGGTATGCATATGCAAGGATGCCCTTTTATGAGCTCTTGACTTGGTCATGCAGAATGAGAGCTCAGCACTCGTGTTGCTGACAGTGGTTTTTCCATCGATGTTGAAGTGGTGCCCGGCTTGTCATTTGTTTTTACTGTAACAAAGTTGCACACCAAGTTACAGCAAGTGCAAGCAAGGAAAGGCACATACATCTGGGAGCCAAGATGAATATGCCATCCTTGGCAGAAGTTCCGAATGTCAACATCCATTCCAGAGAGGGAGTGCGTAATACTCAGCATTGATCTGTACCAATGCGTGAGCAAGTCTTACCACTTGACTCGCTGTGCAGCCAACCAATTGTAAAGTAGTGCCTACTTCACAGAAAGTTCTCTTGCTCAAAGGAGACGCACCAACGATATGCAGACTCAGAGTCTCTTAAGCACATTCCTCGATATTATGACAGGTGAGGTCAAGTGTGTGATCACTCAAGCATTGCCTCTGCGGCTATCATCAGGTGAGGCTGAGCATCAGTTTTCTACTCTTGATACTGGTTGGTGAGATGTTGGAGTTGATCTGGTGCGCAGGCCTTGCAGGTGGGAGGGCCTGGATCAGGACTGGGGGTGCTGCGCCCGCTTTGACTTCCATGCGACAAGAACAAAGAAGTAGCACCTCTTCATCCGATACCAGACTGTTTTTGTCGAGAGGCGGGCAAATCATCAGCATCTTGTATTTGGGATATGCAAGAATCTGCCAAGCAGAGAAGCACAAAGGCCTTTGATATTTTACAGAGAAACAAATTCCAGGAGGGCATCCCACCTGTTTGCTTCTTACATGGTACAGAAAAACCTTTGCAAAGATCGCGCAACAGAAAACTGCAAATGCTCAGCTAGGAACTGTGACATACTTTCCATTTTCATTTGGGGGAAAAACACTTGGAGTACCACCAGAATTGAAGGGGAATCGCTCCCACCTTTCTACTGCCTGCTTGTCTGCCTCACTTAGACTTCCCTTTCGTACCGCATTGAAGTTTTCTTCGAGTAATTGTTGGAGGTAAGGCAATAGCTGTTGACACGGAAGCTCAGCTACCTCAGTCCCAAGTACAGAGTCGTGACCGATTTCCCCTCCCAAGAATATTTTCACACCCTCCACTTTCTTGCCTGTACTTTGGTCAGTGGTTTTGCAACCAAGAAAACCAATATCCGCCACTTGCACTTGGCCACAGGTGTTTGGACATCCTGTCCAATGCATTCGCACATCAGCAGGAATATCCATGGTTGCTTCAAGCGCTTCCGTTAACGCCTTTCCCTGGGCCTTTGTCTCTATCATTGCCAATCCGCAGAACTGATTGCCAGTACAAGCAACAAGGTTCTTCATGAGGTTACCTGGGAATGGTATGAAGGGGCTCGCAAAGCCTTCACCTGTTGTGAGTAGTGGTTCTTGCAAAAGACTCTCCACTCTCTCGTCTGGTATGCCAGGCAAAATGTAGTTCTGCTCCACGGTGACTCGAATCTCTCCACAGCCGTATTCTTCCGCAAGTCGTGCTATCTCAAACATATCAGGTGCTTGGATGCGTCCAGTTGGCACATTCAATCCGACGTAATTGAGACCAGCCTGCTTCTGTGGCCACACACCGTGGTAATTTCTTCGGGTATGCGATGCGTCGATGAGCGAAGTGCCTGCGCGTTCAAGGGACTGTCCAGGCATTCGCTCCTCCACCTCTTGCCTGAAGCGTTCCAAACCCAGATCATGAATCAGCCACATCATCCTGCATTTTTGCCTGCTTGATCGAGCACCAAGGTCGCGAAAGGTGGTAAGAACAGCATCGCAAGCTTCAACTGCCTCTTCTTCGCTGACCCAGGCATCCAGCTCGATGGCTTCTTCGCATTTCGTGGCACTGAAGTACCCTCCGACAAGCAGATTGAACCCAAACTTCCCATCTTTTTTCGCAGGCCAGTACGCCAAGTCATTGATGTGAGGATGCTCGTAGAGGTCATGGCTGCCAACCACACACACGTTCCATTTTCTGGGAAGGTTTGTCACTCTCGGATTCCCTTGTTGGTCCATTGTAATGTAGTTGGTTAAGTCGATGCAGAGCTGCCTGGTGTCGTACACCTCAAGGGGATCGATCCCAGCCAGCGGACTCCCAACCGCATTCCTCACATTGTCCATCCCGCTCTGCAGGGATGTGAGGCCACACTGTGCCAGACCTCTCAGCAGCTCCGGGGCCTGGGAGAGCTTCAGTCCACGAACCTGGATGTTTTGCCTCGTGGTCAAGTCTCCGCACCCTTGGCTCCCGTAGCTTGCTACTGCTTTAGCTAGCACCCTCATCTGTGCACTGGTGAGTATGCCATTAGGCACTTTGAGGCGAGACATGAAGTGACCATAGTGCTGTTTTCTCCTGTGGAACAGGCCCAGCCACTTGAGACGCATGTCGATGTCTTCTTGCGCTTCTTTCCCGCTGGCATCCAACGTTTCGAAGTCTTGTTTCGCCATTTCTTCGATCCACTCCAACATCTGCAGTGGGTCTTTCCTCAGCTTCATCTTTTCGATGGGATTGATTTTCTGCTGTTCAGTCTCCTTGAGCACCATCCGTTTCCCGTCTTGGCTCCATTCCAGCTTGCTCTTGGGATCCACGTATCGATTGGCATTGATGCGTTGTATCTTTCCCTTGGCCTTTTCGGCGGAAGGCGTGGCGGTGGCTCGAACGGACAAGCGCCTGCATCGCATCGTGCACGGATCCTCGCTTCTGTGTGGTGGCAGGGATGCGCCACACTGGTGTGGTTTCTGTCTCCCCCCAGGCCATGTCGTCCCTTTCCTTTCGTGGTGGGGACCGTGACCCTTTTCATCCGAACCTTTTCCCAATGGGACGATCGGGTTCCCCCGACTGATCCCCTCCTCGAAGGTCGTTGGAACGAGACCCGAAGTACGAACCTCCTCTTTCCTCGAAAAGACAGGGGTTGTTGAACCGGGGGGAGGACACAACTGGGGTGGACCTTTGAGATCCTTCAAGGGTCGCCCCGAAGGAGGGTCGAAACTCGACCCGTCCTCCATCCCAAGCTCCATCTCCATCCCGAGAAGGAAGGAAACTGTTCCACCACAAATCCAACGTCGTGTCGCACAACGCCGAGGACATGCAGGCCTGCAGGCAGGTGCGGAGGAACGGACCATGGAGGAAATGCCACGCACAACAGAGGGTGCAGAGAAGAACGAACCACGCCAAGGATGTCAAGGCCAAAGTGTCCACGGACCAAACCCGTGCAGAACCATACCAGAGCGACAATGGACATCCGAAATCTGCTCCCTTGCCTGCACAAGTGGATCCAACGATCCTGTCCCCCGTGCAAGTGTATCAGGTGCGCCAATCGACCTACGAAATCGATGCACAACAGAGCAAGGAACATGTTCCACAACTTCCAACAAGCCAAGCACATTGCTAGATGCAGAGTACTAACCACGAAATGCGAAAATCATGCAGTCTGCGGTGCGCACTGGACAGAGCAAGGGTCTTCAAGTTCCAGCAAAGACCCTGCTGCTCAGCTTCTTGGCCGGTAGCTTCATTGGCTTGGGGGCCCTGCTCAGCACGTTTGTGGCATGTGGCACCACTGGAATGAGTGCAGCTGACCCTGGTCTGAGCGGTCTACTGAAAGGTTTGTTTGGACTGCCGACTGGGCTGGCACTCGTGGTCCTTACCGGAGGCGAACTATTCACTGGGAATGTCTTCTTCTTGACCGCGGGGGTGCTGGATGGAAGCGCAACCATGGCTCAGCTCAAAACAAACTGGGTACTGTCCTACCTTGGTAATCTGGTCGGTACGGCTTTTGTTGCTTGCTTGACGTGGGCAGCTGGAACCATTGGCTCGGTGGTAGCAACGCAAGGAGCTTGCTCAATCGCCACTTCGAAAGTTGCATCGGCGTTCTTACCCATGTTCTTGAAGGGTATCCTTGGGAATTGGCTGGTTTGCCTCGCACTTTGGTTGGCCAGTTCGGCGAAGAGCCTACCAGGCAAGGTGCTGGGGATATTTCTACCGATCAGCATGTTTGTGACCTTGGGTTTCGAACATTCGATTGCCAACATGTTCTTCTTTTGGCAGGGATGGTTTGCGGGTGCCGACGTTTCAGTGATCGACGTGGTGGTCAGGAACCTGTTGCCAGTGACTTTGGGTAACATTGTAGGTGGGGCGGTGCTTGTGGGACTCGCATATCAATGCGCATACGGTAGCAACAAATGAATAACAACAACAGAAGGATGATTAAGTGCAGTTATGTACAGTGGATATTTTTCCCAAAAGCAACATGGAATTGAAAGGTCTTCCCTAATATACACAATCCTCGTGCTCCTCATTCTGCCAGCTTCTGAACTGTAAGCTTGACGACTCTCCGACCAGCTGGCGTGAGCTCGGCACTGACTTCAATGCACTCCTGCAAGTCTGCGTCCCTGGCTAACGTAATCCAGTCCTGCTGGTCATCTAGGTAGAGAATCCTGAGGGCTTGCGGTGCAATTTTGAAGTATGCAGATACTTCGTACAGCACAGACTCGTAGTTCATTCCTTCCCGATACTGGAATCTAAGCCTTTCGTTCCCATACGTGGCCTTGATTGATATTCCCGAGTGCTCCCCCACATCCTGAGGCGGCCCACTTCGCAGAGTCTCTGCCAAGGTTGGCTCTGCTTTGGAATCTGGCATGGCCTCCATGCGGTCTGAGGCCACACGTGTATCGCAAAGGTCAGGCACTACGCCACCCAACTTTTTGGCCTCTTCTTTCTTGCCATCTCCAGAAAAGTCTGAACCTGAACTATGTGCATTGCGCAATTGGCATTGCGGACTGAAAGAGTTTGTCGAGGGCCAGACGCTCTCTCGACGCAAGCCCAATACTACACAGTTAGGCTCTGCCTCGGCAAGGGCATCGGGTCCAGCCTCAATTGGTGCAGCATCCAATTCACTTCCTTTCAAAGAGGGGGGCGTGCTTCCTGCATTTACAGCAGGTGCCTCGCCATCTGCATCCAAAGGATTGGCGGCTAGATTCGCCCAGTCAAACTTGCCAATGTCCACCCCAGGCACCCCCTCAACGACGCCTTGGAGCTTGGAAATGGAACGATGCACCTTTTTGAGCTTCCTGCACGGCCATCTAGAAATGCCATGATGTCGGCAGATCCTTTTGAGTGTAGTAGGGCAGACACCCAAGCGTTCTGCTGCATCCTTCAAGTTGTATACAAAGTGCTCCTGAAGTTGGGCGAGAGAAATTGACCTTGCCGCACTTTGGTTGTGGGCACCATCGCTCTTCGAAAGGGACTTCTCGAATTCACCCACTGCTGCCTCCTGCCTTACCACTTTTTCATCGCTGTTTGATCCGAGATCATTTGAGAAAATTTCCACAGTCGATTCCACTTGAAACCAATCGGATGCAAGCCTTGAAATCGTTCCCACGACTTCCATACAAAGCTCCATCTGAGATGTTGCTGACTCCACACACTTGGGCAGGTGGACCTCAACGACATAGCATGGTCCTGCCCCTCCTTGTTTTGGCATCAAACACACTGCAAGGATGCCCTTGACGCCATGAGCTGCTGCAACGTGCAGTAGGCCCAATTCCTTCTCTACGCCTGCCTTTGCAACATTGCACAACATTGAGGTGCTAGTTCTCCATGCACAGCTCACAGGATCCGATCCTATAGACAGGCCTGACTGACAAGACTGGCGATAGTTGTCCAAGTTGGGATCTTGGGCAGAGTAGGGGAGGTTGCAGCAGGAAAGCATTTTGCAGGTGAGTTCCGAGACCCCCGGTTCTGGCCCAACAGCACCCTTTGCACTTCGTTCCCACGTCTGCACGTAGGGTGAATAATGCTCCTTGCAGGTCACCTTCACGAGTTGTTCCAGCATGTCTTGTGCAGAACTTCTCGAGTCTAATCCCTGAGTGATAGTGGCAGGTCTTTCTTGGCCCCACGTGGACAGGTGCACAACTCCTAGGGCCGATGCCAGCTCGTGCAACTCGTCACCAAAAGATTGGTCGTTGGAAAGTCTCACGATCTCCAGCACTGCGACTGTTTTGGGTGCACCTGCTTGAGTGGTGTAGATAGGCAGGCCAACGGAAGCACGTATGCCGCACCGTATGGCATCTGGAAGCCTTGGGTAGTCAGTCCTTTGGTATTCCTGAACATTGGATGATATTTCTGGCCGTCCGGAACGGAAGACACGTCCAGGTAGTCCTTCCACGCCGCTAAACTGACCCACTCCAAACCGGTAGCTGATGGAGTAGGATCGGAATGCTGCGAGTTCATCCCCGGGCCCTTCGATCAAGTACGGCAAGAAGTTGGTGCCGAGGCTGGTCAACATGGTATCTGGATCGTCGTCATCTGGCACCCAGATCTGCAAGAGCCTGCTTTCTCTCTTCCGGAGGGGCAAGTAGGTGAGTGCCTCTCGGAGCCTTTCTACGAACGCACTTCCGCATCGTTGATTGGGTTCTAGGACGGGTGGCACGTCTTGGGTTCGGTTCCCTTTTTCTTCTTCGGTGAGCCATTTCACGAAATCTTGCAGATCGGTCTCGAGTATCCCTTTGGGACACCCTCTGTCCAGGTCTTCTTTGCTGGCTTGGTTCCACGCCTCTCCTTCCATTTTCGTCCCCTCGTCCCACATCTTGGGATCGCAGAACAGTCCTTCCATGTCACCCACCACGTGGACGGTGGGGGTGCCGTTCCACGTGTCTTTCGTCTTCTACAACTCCGCACGTGGTCGCGTTCGTGCGTCGGTGGCAAGGTCGAACGACGCACGCGCACGTTGCTTCTGTTTCTGCTCCCGTGTCTCGGTTCCTCGACGCGTTGCGTTCGGTTCGCGTGCGTTGCGCCACGCCGTTCGTTGGTGCGTCGAACGCCGATGGTGGACGTCGGCGGTGGCTTGGCCATCCCCCGACGAGGATCGCCACCCGTACCCGAGGGTTGGCTGCGATTCGGTGGATTCCACTACGGTTCGTGTACGTTCCCACCCCACCTCTCCTGCTGGGTTCGGAGGGGGGGGGGAGGGCGATCCTCCACGGCAAAGGTTCCTCTTCGGTGGGACGACAGGACGGAGGATCGGGCAGGGGGGGTGGTGAGATCCGATGCACGTGGAGGAGTCGTGGGGCGATGGACCAGGGATCCTCGATGGTTGTAGGCGAAGGGGAACGGACCAACCACATCCGATCACGTGACTTCTTTCTCCCCCCAACCGTACGGTGGAAATCCCCCCACCACCACGCCTGGCACCGGTCCAACCAGGACGAATGAATCAGGGGCGGTATCCAATCGTACAGATGGAACGGTGGAAAAGAAACGGAGAAGGATCACGTGGGTCCCGTCCGAACCAACCCAACGGAACGGACATGGACCGAAATGGGAGAATAAAAACCCTGCCACGAAAACAAAGGAAATGAAACAGAAGAAGCTTATTCACCCATCCGTTCGTGCAATGCAAAGGGAGACACCCCAAAAAAGGACGACAAAACGATAGGAAGGAAAGATGGAGAAATCGAGCAGCAACGTTGACATCACAACCGTGCCTATTGCACGTGCAAAAGAAAACCCACCCACCAATAGATCGTCTATGGTACACCCTGAAACTACCGTCTACACAGTCTGCGTGGGCTTGGGTCGAAGCTCCGCCGCCCTCTCGGATCGGGCCTCTTTGGCAAACTTCACCACAGAGTCCGCGACCCCCTGCGCGCGCTCCTCCTCCGTGAAATCTGCCAGGTAATAATCTTCCTCCGTGATCTTGGGGTTTGGCTTGCAGAACATGCCGCCCCACATGGGGAAGTACACCGGGATGACCAACAAGGTCAGGCCCACCACTGCCCCACCCATGGCCGAGATGCCGTCCTGCGTGGAAAAGCTATCGCCAAAGAAGATGGCCTGCAACACGGCGGAACCAGCGTTCCCGCCGGCACCGACAATGCCAGAGACCACGCCCAACGAACGGCGAGACACGTACGGAACAACGGCATAGGACGCACCCTCGGCCATCTGCACCATCGTGGAAAAGAAAATCATGACAACAATGGTGGCTGCTAGGTTGCCGGAGAGACGTCCAAGTAAGATACAGAGCAATCCTTCGCCAGTTTGTATGATCCATAGGACCCACAATCTGCCCCTCATTCCATAACGGGCTGCCACCATATCTGTGGTGATCCCTCCCAACGAACGAGCAAACAAGTTCATCAGGCCAAAGCACGAACCCAGCATCCCGGCAATCTCGATGTTCATCTCGAACTGGTCGAAGAAATACGGCGCAATGATGTTGTTCATGGTCAGTTCCACCCCGAAGCAGAAGCCATAGGTGATGGCCAGGCACCAGGTGCGGTAGTTCAAAACACCGTTTTTCATGACATCCCAGTTCCTGGCTTTAGACATCTTCCCGCTCTTGATGACCTCGCGATAGTCTCCATCCGGCAGATCTTGCGCGAAAAACAGGACAAGAACACCGACCAGGATGTGGAGCGCACCTGGCACGAAAAAACAGAGGCGCCATGCCTTGAAGGCCGGCCCATAGCTTTTCATCCCGGTGAAAATGAGCGGCATCAAGAACTGGGTGACCCCTCCACCCAGGTTTCCCCAACCGGCCGTGGTGGCATTGGCTGTTCCAACGATTTTCCCATTAAACATGACCGTGGACCAGAATTGAGTGGCCACAAAAGTGGCCAAGGAAAATCCAATGAAAAGCCTGCATAACAGAAAGGAAGTCGCATCATTGACTAGAGCCATGCAGAAAACTGCTGGTGCAGTTCCAAGCATAAGGAAGGCATGGCCATACCTTGGACCGTAAACATCGCAGACCGATCCCATTGCCACACGAGAAAGGATGGTTCCCGTCACAGCTGCAATACCTGCATTATTCACATCTGCTCCCGTCAAATTGAGGTTGTCTCGTATGATGGGCATGAGTGGTGCAGCAGCGAAGGTGGAGATGAAAGCGGTGAAGAAGGAGAACCAGGAGAGATGGAAAGCTCTCATGTGTGGTCGTTTGAAGGACCATATCTTGATGGCACATGCCTTGTGTTCTGTGTCCACGGGAAGATCGAAGGCTCTTCCTTTCAGATCCGTGGCTTGTGTTTTTTCGTCCATGGTGCAGAGGTCTTGGTCCCGTTCCGACGCCTGCGTCGCGTGCGTCTCCACTTGGCTTCCACGCGTTCTGTGTCTATTTGTTTCCCCCTTCCTTGTCCCTTTTTACGTTTGGATGCGCATGGTTTCGTCGTTTCGTCGCTTCATGGGGTGGTGTACCCCTCGGCTCCACCTTCGTGGTAAGATCCAACGTGTCGATGGACCGATGGATCCATCGAAAAGGCATCCCTGTCTCTCTCCTCTCGGCTCCTCTCGTTGCTCGACCACGTCCCTTCTCCACCCGAGAGAGACACCGTGGGGGATCCCATGGATGGAAGAAACCAAAAGGAAGACCATCCCATCAAAAGAAAGAAAGAAAGACACACGATTGGGAACAGGTGCGATGGCATTGGTGTCGCAGGAACCAAACCACACCCCTTCCATCCGTCGTTTCCGATCGAACGGTTGTCGGATGGATCGGGTCCTCGCCACCGATCGAAGGAGGAACGAAACGGAACCAGCAGACCCAACGTCGATCGATCGAGATGGATGACGGAGGGAATCGAAGGAAGGAAACGTTCAGCGGCACAGACCATCCATCGCGTCAAGGAGGGAAGTGCCGATGCATACGAACACGAGGAACGGACAAAGAGATTGAGACGAAGAGCGGAACGGTACTGGACACACACAGAAACACGCCGACCGCATACGCAAGCAGGAACGCGTCCTGCACGTCCTTTGCATGCCTGACGTTCTCCTGGATCGTCCATCCATACCAGTGTGGCAATCGTAGGTTCACGTGGCCCCATATGCCCATTCACGAAATCGTCCGTCCCATCCCTCGTGCCCTTCCTTTGGATACCGCAGGGGGGTTCGCATGCGGATCCTTTCTACTCGTCCCATCCGTCCATCGCACCAACCCACGTGGATCGACCACCTTCTCTCCCCTCGTGGTTCTCTCCTACACGGCAGTGGCTTCGTCCTTTTTCCCCTCGTCGGAACCCACGTGCCTCTTGGCATCCATCGGTCGTGGTCGAAGACACCCACCGGCGGTCCAGGGACCCTTCGTCACGTGCCTGCCCGTACGTTGCACGTGGGGTCGCCCCGACCGAATGGGGGGCGACCCTTCCCTGCCCCCAAGCGTCACTCGTCATCCCTCCTGGTTACGCCCCAGCCCCACGATCGTACGGTCGATGAGACCACAACGTCCGTCTCCCGATGGAACCGAAAATGGAAAGGATCCACATCACCACAGGATGGACACAATTGGTGAACGGGCGTGGCAACGCGCATTCCACCGTCCGAAGTCGTGACGGACGCGATGGGAAGGGAAACGGTCGAGGCGACGGCCCAACCAAGCGAAAGACTCGTGCAGGAAAACGAAGCGACGGAACTGTTGAAGCACTACGCTGGTGAACAGTGGGAACAGGCGCTGGCCACCCCAGAAACCGGCGTAGATGATCGAGACAAAGACACGCCAGATGAATGGATCGAGAGAGATCCACGATTGGTGCGGCTCACGGGAAGGCATCCCTTCAACTGCGAACCCCCGCTCACCCTGGGACATCAAAAAGGATTCATCACTCCCGTTTCCTTGCATTTCGTGAGGAATCACGGACCGGTGCCGAAGCTGGATTGGGACACACATCGATTCCAAGTGGATGGAGTGGTCGACAGACCGGCGGAGTTCACGATGGACGAGCTGCTGCAGTTTCCCACCGTCAGCATTCCCGTGATGCTCGTCTGCGCGGGCAACCGGAGGAAGGAAGAAAACATGATCAAACAATCGAAAGGATTCAACTGGGGAGCATGCGCTACATCCTGCACAGTATGGACCGGGGTGAGGCTCAGAGACATCCTGCTGCATTGCGGTGTCAAAGACAAGGAACAGGGAGCCAGGTACGTCTGTTTTACGGGGTCGGATGACCTCCCTCAAGGAAATTACGGCACTTCGATGAAGATAGAAAAAGCCATGGATCCCACGTCCGATGTCATCCTTGCGTTTGAACAGAATGGGCGCCGCCTCACGCCTGACCACGGATATCCCGTGCGGGTCATCATACCTGGCTGGATCGGCGGTCGGATGGTGAAGTGGCTGAGACACATTGAAGTGACATCTCAGGAGTCTCAAAATTTCTACCATTTCTTCGACAATCGGGTGCTCCCCTCGCACGTGGATGCAGAAAAGGCAAACTCTGAAGGTTGGTGGTACAAGCCTGATTACATCATCAATGACCTGAACATCAATTCTGTGATTGCACACCCTGCGCACGATGAGATGGTGAAGCTGGATGACCCCAGTAGGACCTACGTCATGAAAGGCTACGCATACTCAGGCGGGGGCAGGAAGGTGATTCGTGTGGAGGTTTCCTTCGACGATGGCAACTCCTGGCAGCTTTCAAAGATCAGCCATCCAGAAAGACCAAACATGTATGGAAAATACTGGTGCTGGTGCTTTTGGGAGCTTGAGGTACCCGTATCCAAGTTCATGGAATGTCGCGAAGTTTGCGTACGAGCCTGGGATGAGTCTATGAACACCCAGCCAAAAGACATCACCTGGAACGTCATGGGCATGCTCAACAATTGCTACTTCCGCGTCAAAATACACCCGTCAAGTCTGGAAGGGAAGTTTGCGCTACGATTTGAGCACCCAACCGTGCCAGGGAACACTGTTGGAGGTTGGATGAAACGACTGGAGGAAAAACCCGAGAGCAAGCCCAAGGAAGAACCCGCCACGAATGGCAAGAGCCATCCAACGTTTTCGATGGAAGAAGTGGCAAAACACGATCACGAGGACTCCTCCTGGATCATTTTCAAAGGGCAGGTTTTCGATTGCACGACGTACCTAAAGGACCACCCAGGAGGAACGGCCTCCATACTTTTGAACGCCGGTACAGATGTCACAGAAGAATTCGAAGCCATTCACTCTGTCAAGGCGCATGAGATGCTGAAGCCATTCTACATCGGAGATCTCGGGGAAACGAAAAGCATAACCAACGGGATTGAAACTCTTAGCGTCCAGTCATCGGGGCCTCCGGTAGCCTTGGATCCGAAGAAGAGACTCCCATTCAAGCTGATCAAGAAGGAAGTGCTGTCTCACGACACCCGAAAGTTCCGGTTTGCGCTGCAGAGTCCTGAGCACGTCTTTGGTCTGCCAGTGGGGCACCATGTTTTCCTATCAGCAACAATTGACGGAAAGTTGGTCATGCGAGCCTACACACCTGTCTCTTCTGATGACGAGCGCGGTTATTTTGACTTGGTGATCAAAGTGTACTTCAAGGACGTTCATCCAGCATTTCCAGAAGGTGGCAAACTGAGCCAGTTCATGGAACAAATGCAGATCGGGGATACCATTGACGCAAAAGGGCCGCTAGGCCATGTATCATATCAGGGTAGGGGGTCCTTTAAAATTCACAAGTCGCTTGTTTACTTCAACCATCTTGGTTTCATCGCCGGGGGCACAGGGATCACACCTTGCTACCAGATCATCAAGGCGGTCCTCAAAGACTCTGGGGATGAGACAAAGCTCAGCTTGATCTACGCAAACCGCACGGTGGATGATATATTGCTGAGGGATGAGCTGGATGGGCTTGCTGGCAAGCATCCAGAACAATTCCATGTACATTATACACTCAACGATCCTCCTGCAGCATGGACCTACTCACAGGGATTTGTAACAGAGGAAATGTGTAGGGCCCATCTCCCCGGACCGTCTGTGGAGGCTTGTGTGTTCATGTGCGGTCCACCGATTATGATTGAGAAGGCTTGCTTGCCGAACCTACAGACCATTGGACATGATCAGGATCGCTTAGTTGTTTTTTAAAAAAATGAAATTGAATGCAATATACTTCTGTTGATTTGAGCCATAACGAAGGGTCCTTCAAGACTTGTTGGGTATCTGAACATTCCTGCCATGGTTATGATTGGACAGCGGTGGAAAAAAGTTTTCTCACCTATGTTTGGTCTGCAAGATTGGATGGTTTTCGTGCGATGCGGTTGCACAGCCACACGTAGACTGTGTCTCGCGTTCCTAGCACTGCACGGCATTCTTCGGTTGGCTGCAGTTGAGTGCGTGAGCTCTTTGCCAGTACGTCCTTGTCCATCTCCTCCAGGATGTCTACGGTTGGATCCATCCTTTCTCGCCATCATGAACGTCTGCTGCGTTTGATCGTCGGCAGAAAGGGAGTTTTTGCACCGTCATCCGACCAACTGTCCACTTGTAGCGGATCTCAGGTGTATCTTTTCCGCGCAGGATACCTGGACGGCACTTCCACAACGGGAATTTCTTCTCTGACGAGGGAAGAAGCTCATTTACTCCGACCAGAGGATGCATTGTCTCTGGCAAGGACCACGGTTGTCTTGGTTCCACACGAACGAAAGGATGCGTCTGCAGTCTTCCATTTCCAACCACGTTTCCTCTTTCCATCTTGTTACCCTTCCTTGGCATCCTTCTCTCGTCCATCGAGACGTGTCGTTGCTCGTCGGTGCGTTTCGCCCACCTTGGACCCAGAAATCAGAGAAGAAACTCTCCGTGTGGATCGGACCGAGAGGGTCGACGTGTCGGAACGCGACAGGACCGCTCGATGGCGATGCTGCCGAGGATCCCGGGGGATCATCGATACGAGAGGCGAAGATCTCGATGGCAGGAGAGAGGCATCGATGGTGGACCCAACAGGGTGGGAGAACGACCGACGAGGGTGGGTCGTGTCGAACCAAGGACGACGAGGAACGTGTCGAATTGCACACGCATGCATCGCACGTGATCACGTCCAAACGCGGAGAAGCGAAGACCGAGGTGGAAACGAAGCGAAAGAGCGCGTCTTGGACGTGCCTGGGAAGAAGGAAGACGACCGATTCGCAAGGAACATGGTGGGAACGATGCGTCCGTGGGAAGGTTGGCGAGACTGGACAAGAAGAGTGCTGGCCGAAGCTGGCGAAACGCCACAAGTCTTGATCCTGTTTCCCCTCTTCGCACTCGTGGTGGGTGCCATATGCAACATATTCGCCATTGCATGCCGACGATCGAAGCTCGGAAAACACACACCAAGACACACCGTGCTCGTGCTGATCGCAGGGATGCTCATCGGCACGGCAGAAAGAGGCAGCAAACCTTCCGGCGTGCTCAGCGACAGCATCGAAAGCTGGGCCAACATCAGCCCCGAACTCATCATGTACGGCTTTTTGCCGCCGCTGCTGTTCGCAGACGCCTTCTTTGTTGATCTCTACACCTTCCTGGGGGCCATCTACCAGATCCTGTGGCTCTGCGTGCCGGGAGTCCTGGCCACCACCTTCTTGCTTGCAACCCTTGCCAAGTACACCCTGACCGCCTACAATTGGACCTGGCAGCTCTCCATTGCTTTCGGAGCAATCCTAGCTGGCATTGATCCAGTGGGCGTAGTGGCCCTCTTCAAAAGCGTGAAAGCGGAGGAGAAGCTCTCCATGATAATTATCGGAGAGAGCCATCTGTGCGATGGGGTATCGTCCGTGGTGTTCTTCTTGTTCCTGGACATGCTGACAGGGAAAAGTTTCACTGGCGGACAAGTGGTCGAAAACATCTTCAAGTCTGCCTTGGGCGGACCCGCCATAGGGCTGGCAATCGCTTTGGCGGCGGGGCTGGTGATCATCTCCCCTTTCTTGAAAGTGTACAACACCACCGTCCAAATTGCCCTCTCTGTGTGTGTAGCATGGTTGGCTTTCTTTGCGGCGGAGATTGATTTGCATGCCAACGGGCTGCTGGCCGTTATTGCAGGTGGCGTCTTGCTTGGGTTCATGTCGTGGACCTCCATTACCGGCCAGGCCAGGGATGCCATGGAGCACTTCTGGCACACCCTGGAGTTCTTTGCCAACACCATCATTTTTATATTGGCTGGCATCATTATTGTTGAAGCGGCCCAGGGTAACATAGCAGGAAGGGATTGGGGGTACCTGTTCATGATGTATTGCTTGGTCATGACCGTGAGAGGGATTGTCATAGCCTGTTCTTTACCTGTCTTGAACTTGCTAGGACCTCCGTTGGACTGGAGAAAGGGTTTGATCATTTGGTGGGGTGGATTGCGTGGGGCCTTGACGTTGGCATTCGCTCTGATTCTTAGCCTTACTTCTCAAGAAACAAACAGTGATGGAGAAGAGGCCTACCCTGACCTTTCTAGCCTCAATGGTGAACGAGTGCTATTCCTAACAGGTGGGGTGGCTGCTATTACACTGCTCTTGAATGGGAGCACCACGGGTCTCCTGATGCGATGGCTTGGTCTAAGTGAGCTTGATCCTGGCCAAAAGATCATAATTCACGAGACACGACGGATGTTGTTTAAGGAGCTGAATAAGAGCTTTGACAAGCTTTCGGGTCCCACAGTCGCAATCAGTCAGGGTGGCTCTGAGTACCAATTTCTTGCAGCAGACTACGATGTCGTCGCACGTCATGTTCCATCCCTCGTCAAAGAAGAAGATAACAAGAGGAAGCGAAAGTACCTGAAGAAGGCCTTAAGCATGATGGAGCTTGAAGATCCAGAGGCTTACACTGAAGCAGCTACTATGAAAGAAGTCAGATCACGCTTTCTGCATTCCCTAAGCATTCAGTATGAGAACATGCTGTCTGGGAAGCTAATCCCAAGGAGGATTGGCCAAAATCTGAGAAGTTCCATTGACCACGCTCTCGATATGGCTGACACAAAGCTTGGTGATTGGGACTATGTGCATAAATGTTGTGCAAGTTACGGGTGGATTAGGAAGAAGCTACGTCGGTTGTGGCAAAGGTTCTGTCAATATATAGGTTACGCGACAAGTTCAAGGCACTCCAAGAGACTACTGTATGCACTGTCGTTTTTAGAAGCTCACCTTGAAGTGCAAAAGGAGATGTGCGAGGTGGTGCGCGCGGCGCAGCACATGCAAACAAGTGAGTCTTCTTACAGCCTCTTTGACCATGGATCCTCGCTTCACCTTGGTTCTTTAGCATCCATCCACGAGCACAGCGAAGGATTGGATCAAGCAAAGGACGATAAGAATGCGGATATGATGAGCAGCCATCAATCTTATCAAAGCATTTCCGAGTTGGAGCAGGAAGCAAACGGCAATGCTACAGAAAATGCACATTTTGAGGACAGACAAAAAACAGTGCGATTTTCTCCCAGCGTGAAGAAGCCTCCGAGTATGCGAAAGTCGCGTTCTTTTGCGTATCAAAATAAGGCTAAAGCTGCTCGTTTCAAGGCAAATCTCATCATGATGAACTTTGATGATGAAGGGTGCTTCCTCCGCTGTGTGGAAAAAGTCTTGGATGAGAGCGAAGCTCTTTGCGTGGAGGCGCACAAGATTGTGATGGAAGAAGTCGTGGGGAACCCCAGCATAGCAAAATCCGTGAAGAATCAACAAGTCATCAAGCAGCTCCTTCATCATGAGATTTCCATTGTTAAGGGCATGCTTCACCATGGCCTCCTGGATAGCTCGGAAGCTTTTGATATTCTTCAGGAGATTGAACTGAAGATACTGCGACTGCCTCATGTGTCCAGGTACTCACGAACATATCTACCGTGACTTATATGAAGTTGCCATTCTTTCCGCAAGTTTTTTATTCTGCTGTGTGTGTGATATTCATTGCCATGGATCGGCAGATCATTTGTTGACATGACTGTGGGTGCTAGTATGCTTGCATGCTGCGCGGCTACTGTCACTCCCAAAATGGACAGCCTGAAACGGTATTGGAAGTATTTCCAGACAAAAACCAATGTAGTGGGTCGGACCGCTCTCTACGGATGTCCGTCACCTCGTCAATTGCAGCTTGTCCACCAATTGAGACGATCCTCTACAACGGAGCAGCTGATGGACGATAAGAAACTGCAAAATCCGTGCTTGTAAATAAAATACTGCTTCCATAGATCGGTTCGGTTTTAGGGTTTAGGGTTTAGGGTTTAGGGTTTAGGGTTTAGGGTTTAGGGTTTAGGGTTTAGGGTTTAGGGTTTAGGGTTTAGGGTTTAGGGTTTAGGGTTTAGGGTTTAGGGTTTAGGGTTTAGGGT
>JBBULP010000545.1:0-83838 GCA_038048775.1 Picocystis salinarum | reverse complement strand
GAGGGCGTCTGTCTCGTCACGTGCGTCGGACTTTCCGTCTCGACTGCTTGGGAGCGCTTTGTTTGGCGGGTCCCCAGTTTGCCTTGGATCAGGCTGGTTTGGCACTAAGGATCCTTTTCTTTCAACAACGAACCCGGGTTCGATCGGAACCCGAAACCACCGGCCAGGGTGAAGCCAGGGAGTTAAGCGTGAAGGTTAAGTGGGACGGGTTCTCTGGAAGCGAGAAGGGGCACCGAGCTGAACCAAGGTAGAATGTTCTCTGGTGTGGGATGGGAGAAGTGGTTTGCGAGCGTGGAAGATGATGGTGGACACCCACATCCCTATGCGAAGGAAGAAGCGGATGGAGTGCACGATGGGAACGAAAGTGTTGCTGCAACATGCCCGGAAGTGCGAAGCTGGCGAGTCCATGGTGTAGTGGAGAGAGCAATGCGTGCGGATGCTTCTTCGTGGGACATAGGAACTTTCATCAAGATTGAAAGGGCACGATGGAGGGAATCGTAAGAAAACATGCAATGAAGACTGCAACGTGGTTCAAAGTTTGCCAATTGGCAAGACAAACCGTTGTTGTAGGCGTTGGATGACGAGTGAGGGGGTCGCCGACCTCTCTCTTCAAATGCACGGGCAACGGAGCCTTCGAACAAGAGAGAGAGCAGGATCAACGACGTACCACGCTTTTCGCAAGTCGTCCGTGGGATTGCAGCGACGCTCGCGTGTTGGAGAAGACGCGACGTTCTGTCCACGCTTCTCGTCGCACCTCGATTCTTTCACCGGAGCGACACGACCTATCCGTCCCCGATGCGGAGAAAAAACTCCTCATCGTGGATAAGTTAAGCACCGAGTTTACCGACGCGTCGGCGCGTCCATTTCGTCTTCGAAGCCGCGTCTTTTGCGCGCCATGGCTTGTCGCACACGTGCTGCTTCGATGGCGTCGAAGGGATTCGGATCCAAGAAGAACGCCGGTCCCAAAAAAGTGAAGCAAGCGCCGCCCGGTTGGACGCAAGTGGGACGCACGTCCGATCTGGTGGAGAACAAACCCATCAAAGCCGTGGAAGTGGGACGAAACGCTGTTGTAGTCGTGCGATCTGGCGACGAATTCTTCTGCACGGATGCGAAAAGCACGGCCTACCAATTCCCACTTGTCGACGCCAACCTCATCGAAGTGGAAGGCAAACCGGCCATTGAATGCCCGCTGGACGGAACCGTGTACGACCTCAGAACTGGAAAAGTACTGGAATGGTGTCCCAAAAACAACGTCATTCGTGCGTTCCTGGGAAAGCTCAAGGAAAAGGACAAACCCATCAAATTGCAGACGTATCCCTTGTCCCTTGGTGAAGATGGAGAAATCTACGTCAAACTGTGAAAGAAACCTTCAACGAGAGGATTTGAAGGAAGGGAAAAGGTGCACACATACAAGCACGCGGGCTGAAAAGGTGCCTCTGCTGCAAAGATGCTCGAAGCCTTATCCATCACGATTTACTGCGTGCCCAGATGTGGGCGATGATGCTTGAGCAATGGGACAAGGGTGCTCAGCAGTCAATGAACGGTGGCCGGACTTGGATTCTGGTTGGCGTTGGGCATCCAGGTTGTAACTTGCTACTCCTTGAGCTTATTCTGGAAAGAGATCCGTTCAAACGACATTTTTGCTGCTTCACATGGTGTCACGTTGGAATGCATGTTCTGTGCATGCAAAGGAGTCATCCAAACACGCATCATGCACTTCTGACAGACCTCTTGACACTTTCCGATGCCTATTCAGCTACGACAGAAGCGCATCCATTACGTTTTCATGGTCGAACGTTTTTGAAACTGAACCAGCTACTACCATCTAGGATATGGCAAGCAAATGGAGCAGTGATACAATTTGGGCAAGTTGGATTCAAAGCTTGGTATGTAATTGAACAACGCTGCTGTGGCTTCCCCTCCGGCCTGTCCCTTCGCCCTATACTTCTTTGCATGCAGTCAACAGTAGAGGGCCTGTCTCTGGACTTGCATGGTTTCAAAACTGCAAAAGCTTTCCTGAGAGATCAATGATGGCTGAACTGGGTAGCAGAACTTCTGCGGTCCTGACTGACAAACGGGCATGTTCGAAACATTGAGCAGCTGCCCAACATAAATTTGTTGACCTGCATTCACCGACTGGATATGACCAAGTCTCAAGGAAGCAATAGGAAAACCCATTGGATCACAGTGCCCCATTGGGAGCAGAAGACGATGAAAATGGAACTGATTGGTGAGGCCAAAACCAATAGGTAAGTTTGCAAAGACAATTGAGACCTCAGAGTGAAACAGAACGTGAAACCGTGATGGGAAGAACCATACGAATACTGGTTCCTTTTCGAAGTAGCGATGTTTGCATGATCTTGGTAGACAGAAAGAACAAATCCCATGTACAAAGCTGTCCAAAGGCAGCCTGCATGGAATTTACAATTTATTTGGCAATCAAAAGCATGGGCACGTTAGTACCTCAAGAGCAGGATGTGGCAAGCTATTTGCTGGTATCAAGCCAGTGTGTAAAGGACAGTTCCTTTGCAGCATCCAAAGGAAGCGGCTGGAACTCCCAAACTGTGCCTCTTCTGCGCAGGTTTGTGTGCTTCACTTCTGTGTCAATCAGCATCCTGTTGGCGCAGACTTTGCCACCCTTCACTGGAAGAGTACCAAAAAAGCTTTCTACTCCGCTTGAGCAAAAGAAAGAAAAGGTAATACTGCGCATCCAGGTGCTGAATTTTGCACTTGTGGCCTGCTGGTCCAAGGACAAGAGCTTGGCCTTCTCCTTTGAAAGCTTCCTTCCTTGGCTACGCAGATACACCACCTTCCTTTCCCTCTCGAAGAATTTTAACCACGAGGTATGGTTGGCTTCAATAAGCGCAGATCTCTTGTAGGGGGAGAGAAAATTAGAACAAGAATATGCTCCGTCAAACCTGAGCCGTGGCTTCTTGCAGTACAACTTCTTCCATTCAAACTCGTAAAGAGGGAGCTGTGCCTCTAGTTGCTTCAGCTCCTCATCGAATTCCGCTTTGCACAACTGCTTCCACATGGACTTGCTGTCCATGTGATTTCTCCACCTGCTGCACACCTGAGCCGCTGCAAAGAGATCCTTGCCATCCAACTCTTGAGCAATTCTAGCCAACGATTCCTCTGGCAGAAGATCCCACAGACGTTCAGGTGGCATCGTCCACCAACTCACGATCCACCTCCAGACTCCCACGAGTATGTTCCACGGTTGCTTGATCATGACCACACCTTCGCAGCTCTCTGCAGCCACCGGAGTGTCAGGTTGGCCGTTCCGTGTCTCGTCCTTTGCCGGCAGGATATTAGTCGTGCCCCTTGCTGTCTCCTTCGCCGTGGCAGCTTCGGCTTCGTCTGCAGCAGCCAGTTTCGGTTCGCGACGCACGTGTTCGGTGTTCTTCTCGTGTGAAAAAGGCACGTGGCTGTTGCAATCCAGCACCAAAGGGACCTGACGTGGCCTCCGACACCAAACCCATCCGGTTCCCGTGATTTTTTCGAGAGCGTTTGTGAGGAAGGACCGTTCGAGGACCGTCGGAAAGACAGCAAAGATCGCATGGGGTGGCGCGTTCGACGCCCAACGGCGCGTGGTTGCCCACGTGGAAGGATCTGGCACGTTGCAGCAAGAAGACCGACGACAAGCTGGGCACGGCCATCCCACCGTCGTCGCCGGGTTGGTGGAGAAGCGGACGCGGCACAGGTGCGATGCAGCTCCATTCTTTCGCACGGTGGAAGCCTCGGCCACCTTCGCACCGTGGTGCTGTTCGTCGGCATGCGTCGCACAGTTCGGGCATGGACGAGAAAGCAACGATGTCGCTTCTTCCGATGCGCTTCGTCGCGTCTTCGCTTCACGTGTCGAGTTCCGTACCATCGCCTCGAACCATCACGTGACGTTCCGAGACCCTCCCGGGCTCCCTCCTTGATCCGATTGGATCCGGTTTCTCTCTTTACACCCCACAAGTTGGATCCAAATAGATCCGGATCGCCCTCCGTTCCATGGATCTTCCATGATCCTTTTTCTCGTAGAGATCTCTCTCGATGAGATCTCGATTGATCCGTGGAGGCGGAGGGAGAACGTCGACCACGAAGGAGACACGATGGCGATGACGTCGCGTGTCGGCATGGCGAACGCTTCGGCGTCGCCTTCTTCGCGAGCTCCTGCACGTGCCGCGAGCGTCCATGCACGCAAGAGGCGCGTGCAAGGGGAGCTGAAGCAGCTGTGCGAACGAAGCCACTTCGGACGCGAGCTGAGGGGAGACGACCGAGCGGCAGCAGAGGCGCTGGTCGCGGAACTGGAGGACGCGATGCCGACGAGCGGACTCAAGCTGGACGATCTGCGAGGAAGGTGGCAGCTCGTGTACAGCTCTGTCGAAGAATTCCGATCGTCTCCGTTCTTCTGGACGGCACAAAAAGCCGCCGATCGGATGGGAGGAGACGGGACCGCCAGAACGGTGCTCGAGACCGTCGCACCCATCCAAGAACTACTCGGAATCGCATTTGGACCCAAAGTGGTCCAGGAGTTTCAAATTGACAATCGTGGGAATGGAAAGCTGGTGTCTGAAGTGGAAATGTGGCTTCCCAGACCCGGTGCGGGAAATCAGACGAGCAGAGAGGAAGAAGACAGGGGACAGAAGGTCACCTGGGTCACATCTGCAGATGTGGAGACTCTTCCTGGCACATACGGGATCCAAGTGAACGTGTCTGGAACTAGACTGGATCTGAGCGATTTGAAGAGGCAATTTGGACTGCTGAGCGGCTTTTTTGATCTAGTGGAAGCAATTGAGGCACCCGTAGAAAGGATCATACGGGCCCTACAGATGCAAGAGCAAACCAAGTCCGTGCTCACCATCACCTACCTGGACGAGAATTACAGAATAAGCCGAACCGACGATTGGGAAGTTTATGTATACACCAAGATATGACCACAATGCGCCCCGGGGGCATGTATTACATGATTTTCGCATGAAACATTTTCCACGACCCCAATGTCCCACGACAACCTCATCATGCCCTTCGCTGCGAGCTTGAAAAAGCGCCCACCCAGGCAGCCAGAAAAATTATTCGAAACCCTGGTGAGGCTTCCGGTTGAGCCAGGAAGCAGTCCCTCTAACACGAAGAGGAATTCTCAACCCGCGGTGGGAGGGAGGACCGACGTCTCGTTGGACAACATTCCACCCCCATGACTGGGCACCGTACCTGTCGAAAGATGCCCTCCTGTTTGCGGGTACATCAAGTGCTGCGGGTACATGGGTACCCCGTGACTGCCCGGAATCATGGCCGTTAGGTAGGACATGAGTTCCGGGTGATGAAACTTGCAGGTTCTGCCGAACTTGCAGGTTCTGGTTTTCATGTAGTAGGAGCACTCGGTGGCACCTGGACGAATGGGAAGGCCCAGGGAGTTGAGGGATACTCCTCCCTCTGACGTGGAAGACAACTGAGCCAGCCTTTCCGGAGGATGGTTGAACTTGCACGTGGCCCCAAACCTGCAGTGCCCTGTCTTCATGTAGTACGTGCAATCTGGCGCATCCGCTCGTACTGGATAAGGCGAAGCCTCGTTGTACACGTATGCTTGTGGTGGCATCCCCCCTGTTTGTGCGTACATGTAGGGGAACATGTTGGCATACGACATCGGTACCATCCCTCCGTATTGATAGGACATTGCATGCATGGGTACGCCAAATTCTTGCGTGCCTTGAGACGTGGAGGAAGCCTGTCCTTGCGGGGGGCTGATGTCGCCGCTGGTTTCAGATTGTTCGATCGGTGCTGGTTCATAGGCGTGTCCGTTGGACAGGTTTCCGTTCCCTTCGTTGGCCATCGCATTTGCGTTTGGCGGGACGAACGGCATGGCCATGGCAGGATAGTTCCCGTGCATGGCAGCCTGCACGCTGACCATGTTGTAAGGGTAGGCTTTCCACATGTGTCCTGGCGTGGCCATGTTCTGCAGGTCTGGATGGTCGAACTTGCACGTGGACCCGAATTTGCAGGTCCCCATGCGCACGTAGAACGCGCAGGGTGGTTTACCGGGTCTTCTCGGCAGTTCAATCTGGTGTGGTACGTTGGTGGTTCCTTCGATCTCCTCTGGTTCCACTTCCGGTTCCTTGTACGTGGCTTCCTGGCTGTGTTTGCTCTTTTCGTCCTCTTGAACGGTCTCTCCTGGATCGTCCCTGTGTCCATCCATCCTTTTCCCTTCGTGTTGGTCCGTCTTCTTGGCGTCGTACACCTCTCGTACCGTTGTCCTTTCCCGAGGTTCCACGTCGTCCACGTTCCGGTGCAGGTCCTTTTCGTCCTTGTTTCGTCCCCCTTCGGCCCTCCTTCTCCTCCGCGTGGCATCCTTCGATCCGCCTCCGCCGCGTACGTCCACGCAGGCGTCCATCTGCTTCGTGTCCACCGCTGCGGCGTAGCTGCGCTCGCGCACGCCACCGCGCATCGTCCACGTCCACCGACGCGCCACCGCACACACACCCCACCCATCCCCAGATGCACCCCCCTTTTCGGAGCAGATGCACCCCTCCGACCAGACGCACCCACCCCCCCGGGAGGGAGGGGGAGGAGGCCGTCCGTACGGATCACGTACCCGTACGCGTATCCGGACGGAGGAGGCGTGTCGGGACCACGTGCCTGCTGTCGTGTCGTGGATCGTACCAGTAGTTGAGGGCCAGGCAGCAACCATGTCCACGGTCGACGACGTCGTGGATGGCGGTGGAGGCGGCGACCTGCTGGACGTGGTGGAAGTGCTGGCTGGGAAGGTACAGGAGCTCGCCGGCACGCACGTGGACCACGGCGGGACGTGGACCGTGCACGTGGTAGCGCGGATGGCGCCTGCGTAACAAGCCTGGTCAGACGACACGCCACGCGAAAGGGTGGCGAACGAAGCGAAGGAGAGAGAGCACGCGAGTGTGGCGCTCCTTCCAGGACCGTCGGTTCAGGGGACGTCTCCGCGGACAGACAGAAGCGCCGATGTTCGTTGTGGGCGCAGGCGAACGGACGCTTCCCTTCCTCACGTGCAGGACGACCGAGAGGTCTTCCTGCACGCTCCGAAACGTGCTCCTGGTTCGCGACGCGCCTTCCACGCACGCGCAGACGATGCAACGAATCGACACGCGCCGAAAGACGCACCTGCAATGATCCTGCACCTGAGATGGATCGGGATACGGATCCACGTGGCTCCACGGCACCATCTGCGTCGGTTCCACACGCACCGCCTCGTAGGTGCCGTCTTCGCGACGCACGTGCTTGGCACACGGACGTTCCTGCACGTACATGCGCCACACGTCTTCCGGAGGCAACAACGTGAAGATCTTCTCGCCACGCAACACCACGTACAAGTTCTCGTAAGGATCCTGGTGGTACGTGGTCACCGAACGCTCGTCGCCTGCCCAGAAATTCACCGCTTCTGGCGGTCGGCCGAACGCACGATCCGCCCACGACAAGCTCTCTTCCACGTCCGCGGCGACGGCGGAGAACTCCGCGCGCAAGCTGTCGTTCTGATACGAACAATAGGGCACGCCCAAGGCAGGATCCGCTCTCGTGCGCGCCAAGTGGGACAGGAACGCTTCGTACGTCATCCGTTCTTCGTGCGGCAGGACGAAGTGCGCCTCGCCGTCCACTTGCTTCACGGCGTCGGCCAATCCGTCCGGCGTCCAGTTCACCGTCACCGGCGCCACGTCCATGGCCTCGCACAAGTAGGCGTCGTTCCACTTGTGCAGCGCCGGCCAATGGTCCACCGCACCGCGGATCAGCACGGGCTTGTTCCGCGCCACGTACTCGCGGTAGAACACCAGCGGATCGATGTCGTCCACGTGCACGGTCTCGACGTGACGTCCCAAGTACAAGTCTCGAAGCTCGTGGCTCATGTCCGACAGTTTCCGCACCGTCGACGCTTCTTCCGCGGCGTCCGCGGGCATCTCGCCTACCTTCTCCGTCTGCATCCCTTCCAGCACGAAACAGGCATGCTTCCTCGCAGCTCCACGCACCGTTCCGAGGTGCGGACGCGCCTCGTGCGCACGTGCGCCGACACCGACCTGCGTCTGGCTGCACCTCGAGGTTAATTCGAAGTTTACCTCTTCGAACGGCCAGAGGAAACAGAGGGAGACGAGCGATGTTAACTCAGGAGTTCACTCCCAACGAGAGGCGTGTGGGTCTGGTGGCTCGGGTGGGAAAGGTCTTGGAAGCACAGCCATACGTGGTGGTGATGGTGGTGGCGGTGTACGTGGAAGGTGAGACAAAGGACGTGGTGTGGTTCCACCGTTGGGATGGAACGAGAAGTGGTGAGCAGCCAAATGGGTCCCTCCCGACCAAGGAAGAGACATCGACGCTGGGATGGGACTCCTGTGTGGGTCCAAGGCAGAAAGCAGAGGTAGGACTGAAGCAATGCAAGGCAGGAACGGACCGTGGTGGATGCAGCTGCATCCCATTCCCACTCTTCGAAGCATAAGAGTTTGCTTGCCTGCTCGGAAAACCTCGAAAGGAAGGCTGCCTAAGCGATACAGGTTCCTCCATCCCTCTGTCCAAGGAAGGCGCGAATCAGGAAGAACGGATGTCGCACACGATCGCATCCAAGAGTGATCCTAGGATTCGAACCTTGTTCCTTCCAATCGGCATCGCATATTCTACCTGCCCCCTGACCGGTGTAATGAGAGGTCCCGTCAAGATCGCGCCACCGCTTGCTGCGTTGCCCAAAGGATGGAAAGAGCTGAGAATGGCATGGATGGCAAACGACGTGCCGGCAGTCATATCAGGATCCTGATCAAGCGCCTGTTACAGACAGATCGTTGTATACCTTCAACGCGTTCAGTGGTATCGGGACAAAGACCTCCTCTGCATGGCGGTCTGCGATGGTGGGATGCCCTTCTCCCCCGGACACCGGCAGCAAATCTTCCATGGAAACAGGCTGGACGTTCTTTTTGTTCTCGTGGGAAAACCTGCAGAATCCTTGCCCTCCTTTGTTCTGGTCTTTCCCTTCCCAAGCCAGCCTGTACGGTGTTCATGCCCTTTGGACGTGGCCATGCAGAAACCAATCCGCTGGATTGCATAGAGTTCGGATCCCTTTGGTGGGACCAGGCTCATCGTTTGGACCACTGCGGGCTCTTGCGTGCTTTTTTCTTTCCCGTCTTCTTCGATTCTACGACTCGCGCGTCTCGGGTGAGCAACCCTTCCGATTTCAAGCTCGGTCGAAACCCTGGATCGTAGAACTGCAAAGCACGACTGATCCCTAATCGAACCGCTCCAGCTTGTCCGCTGAGTCCACCGCCTCGCGCAGTGGCGGACACGTTGAACTGTCCCAGCGTGGACGTGGCCAAGAACGGTTTGATGATCTCTTCTCTTTGGCTGAAATTGGGAAAGTATTCGCTGAACCGCCTTCCGTTGATGGTGTACGTCCCATCGCCTTGCCAGAGGACGACGTTGGCAACGCTGGCTTTTCGCTTGCCTACTGCGTTTGCCTTGCCTTCTTCGTCCACCACGCGCACGCGCTGCTTCGTGATGTCTTCTTGTTTCTTCTTCTCTTCCTCTCGCCTCACCGACTTCTCCTCTTCGTCCGGATCCGTCGCCAAGATCTCCTCCAAGCTTGGAAAACCGCTCTTCTCCGCGTCCGCTTCGAGCTGTCGCAGCAGTTCCATGGCTTCTTGGGTCTGTCGTCGTCGCGACGAGGTTGGTCGTTGGAACGCGTCAGCTTCTCCTTCTTCTCCACCTCACGCACCGTCCTCTCCGCCTCGACGCACTTCTCTTCGCAAGTTCTCCTTCGCTTCACGTTCGGCTTGTTCCATGCTCTCTCGCGCCGCTCGTGCGACCTCCTCGGGATCGCTCCCGTCCGCACATCCCGAGCTGCGACGCGTGCATCCTTCGCCTTTCGTCCACAGCCCTCCCAGGGATCCCGCGGGCACGCGCAGCCGCGCCATCGCCGTCCGAATCGCCATCGCCATCGCTGCCAATCCGACGAGAAATGCCGACACTCGAAGACGTTCGAAGACGTCTCCCACGATGCGCCACAGGGAGTTTCTTCTCGAAAGGACGGATGGCGGATGCAACCAGGGCGGACGAGGGCCATGGAAGGGGAGATGGAAGCCAAGGAGGCGGATGCGGTTGGAAGAGGGGGAAAGAGAAGAAAAGATGGGGTGGGTGGACGTGCGGGGAGGAAGAAGGAGACGTGCGAGGATGCGGAGGATGAGAACGCACTCGCCCATGGATCGCGTGGCGCAATCCCCACGGCACAGTCGATGGCAACGATGAAATACGAAAAACTGCTAGGTGACGGAACATGGAACGAGTTGCGAATGGCCTTTCGACACGCGCACGATGCAAACGGACGGGAGGATGGGTCTTTGGTAGAAGACTCCCATCGTTGGCTTTCCAAGGATAAAAGGGAGGTCGTGGAAGTGTCCGATGCTAGCTTAGTGACCGCGTCGAAATAGATTTGAACACGCATGTGTTCAGCAAGTCGCCTCTCTCGACAAGAAAAATGGGGCGTCATGCTACACGTTCAACACATAGGATCTCGCACGTACCCTTCTCAAAAGATGGACCAAGCAAATGTTGACGAGAGGGCACCACTTTAAATTTCTCTACGTTGCTACCCTACCGTGAATTGCAACTCCATAGACTTAAAAATGGATGACCATGCGACGTGTATGTGGGATCTTGCAACGGTTGGAAGAGTGAGGGGAAGGAATGTGACTTGCCGTTGCTAGATTGCTCCACACCTCATACGTGCACATTCACACATCCTAAAGGCCATGAAGTCTTGCTAGATCGAAAGGAAAGGAAGGCGTTGGGGACCGTAAGAAAGACCCTCTTTTACCCTCCTACACGAATCATCGAATGACACGTGCATCGATAGAATAGAAGGTGGATGGAAGCTTGCGCATCCGTCGCTTCCACTTTGAGTCGGATCCCTCATTTGCAATGAAACCAACCATTCATCCGTACACTCTCAGGTGGCACACGACGTGTTGTCAGGACCAACTCATCCGCTTGTGCCCAGAGTCCCTTCACGCGTTCCTCCCCATGTTGCACCGCCACCTCTTTGCTTCCTCGTCCAACAGGATGGTGTCGAGGCTCCAAACGGAACGCGTGACATTTGCTCGCTCCCGAGGATGGCGCCTTCCTCTTCAAGCGTGGCCATGGCGTGCATGGCACGGCTTCGACGGTTGCACCTCTCCATCGCTCTTGCACGCATCTTCCCTTTCGACGTCCTTTTCGTGAAAAAGCACTTGTAAAAAGGTCGACCACGTGGACACGACTCAGCTTGCTCGCCCTCGCCTGAATCTCGATACGTTTCGCCCAAAGATCTCGATGAATGCGAGAGGGGCTCTCCCAGACCCTTGGAACCTCAATGTCGGATGATTTCGATATCTCCACTATCGATCGCTTTCGCCGAAGCTATCGACGAGCGATCGCGCGCTTCGAAAAAGGTATCGATTGGAGGGACGAAGGTGCCCGCGAGCGGTGGCATTTCGCCGCGGTTTCGGCGACGTGGCGCACGTCGAGGCGCTCTTCTGGACGCGTTTCGATGGCGGAAGGTCTGGCATGGCCGCCTGCGCCTCTTCCACGGCACACGTGGCGGATCCATGCAGGTTGCAAGCCTCGTGCGCCGCTGCGACGCGCGGCCCTGCCATCGGAATCGGCGTCGGACGAAGACTTCCTCGACCAGGCACCCTACGAAGCTGTGCCGCTGGACAACACGCAGCGTTTGTTCGGACTGCCGAGGAACTTCCACGACAAGTACGTGCTCGGCAAACCTTTGGGCGCAGGGAGCTACGGCGTCGTGAGCGAAGCCATCGACAAGGACACGCGAGACGTCTTCGCGGTCAAGAGCATCCCGAAGAAGCCGAAACGAGGACAGCTCAACACCAAGTATTTGCTCAAGCTGCAGAATGAGATCGACATCATGAAGAGGCTGGGAGTGAGCCTCAACATCGTCTACCTCTACACCGCCTACGAAGACGACACACACGTGCACCTCCTCATGGAAGCCTGTACCGGTGGAGAACTCTGGGATCGTGTCAAAAGGGGACAATACAACGAAGCGGAAGCTGCAAAGCTGGTACGTGCCATGCTGAGAACGGTGGCCCAATGCCACGCAAAAAACGTCATGTATAGGGACGTCAAACCAGATAACTTCCTGTTCCTCAACAAGACGCCTAGCTCACCGCTCAAAGCTACGGACTTCGGATTGGCCACGATCTACCAAGAAGGCGTAAACTACTCACAAAGATGCGGAACACCGGCATACATGGCACCAGAGCTGATCTTGCAGAACTACGGACCCAAGTGTGACATGTGGTCCGTGGGAATGTGCGCCTACCAGCTCCTCACTGGACGTTTGCCTTTCTGGGACGATGTCAGAGGCCACACCATGAAGGAAGTCTGGAAAGCAGTTCTCTACGACGACATCAACCTAGAACCAAGTTCTCCAATTTGGCAGAACATATCAGAGGGAGCATTGGACCTGGTTGGGAAGCTGCTGGATAGAGACCCAGACACCAGGCTCTCGGCAGAGGAAGCGTTGGCGCACCCTTGGGTGCAGGATGCTGGACACGCCTCCACACTACCCTTGCGTGGCAGCGTGGTCCAACGGATCCAACGCTTTGGGACATTCGGGCTCTTAAAGCAGACCGTGCTGAGGATGATCGCAGACTACATCCCCGAAACGACGGAGCAGATGTCAGCTCTGCGCGCTTTGTTTGAGCAGATGGATTACAGTAGGACAGGAAAGCTTACACTGAAAGAGCCGAAAGCAGGGCTGCGTATCGCCGGCTATGAATTGAGCGACAGAGAGGTGGGGCAGCTGATGGAGCAAATAGACATAGATATGAACGGCGAGGTCGATTACTCCGAATTCGCGGCAGCGCTTGTGGATTGGGCAACCTTGATTGAAAGCGAAGATCAATGGGGATCCTGGTTGGAACAGGCATTTTTAAAGTTAGATGTGGACCATTGCGGCGGCATCAACGTTGAGGACATCGTTGAGTGCCTCCCTTCACAGCTAGGCGGGTGGCGGCACGCCGAGGCAAAGAGGGTGCTTCGGCAAGCTGACAGAGATGGTGATGGCAAGATCTCGTTGCCTGAGTTCAAGCTCCTTTTGGGGGATGGATACAATGAGCTGGATATGTACGAGAAACGGCTCAGAGCTTGATCGTTGTTCTTCATTTTTTGTTGGGCTTTTGCTTTTGGCAATATATGTACAGATGCACCTCTCCTTTGCACATTTCCTCATGCAGATACTCTTCGCAATCCGGTAGTGGCCACTTGTTCGTGACGACCATGGCCGAGCAACGTTGCGTGTCTCTTAAGAAGCGCTTCATCTTGCCTGCGAGCTTGTTCAAAGCTTGAGGAAGGAGGAAGAGCAAGATGACTGTGGCCTTGTCTACATCGAAATCAAAGAGGTCTTGGCATGTGAATTGCACACGACTTACGGCCATCTCAAGCTGTTTCTTCCTGGCCTCATGCACCAATCCTTCGTCCAGTTCAACACCAGTACCGGAAGCTCCGGTGGCCCTCGCGACGTGCAGCAGCAGCGTCCCATCGCCGCTGCCCAAATCCACCACGTGGTCGCATTCCGAAAGCTGCACACGTCGCACGACGGCTTCGGCATCCTTCCTGCTGCTGGATAAGAACGGACTTACAAATCCCGACGCCCAGTCGAATCCGAACGTGCGCGTTGCTCTGGTGGGTGCGCATGCGAAGAGGCCAGGATCTCTTTGCATCTTTGCATCGAATTCGTCGTCGTTGTCGCCTTCCGACACACGTCCATGCGCCATGCTCATCTTGCAACGCTTTTCAATGCGATGCTTTGATGTGGAAGGACGTGCGTGCAAGGTGCTTGGAGAGGAAGGGAATTTGCACAGGAACGATGGACACCACCATGATCAAAGTATTGCACAAATCCTGCATGAATTGCGCTTCCAGTGCGCTGTGGAGGAGCACACAAGCATGCACGGGTGCAACAAGTACACCGAGTGCATCGTTGACAGAGGCATTCGGATGGTGCAACGAAGAGGTGCCGCACGCTCCATCGGAACACCGATGGAGCTGCAAGGGCACGTGCAACTTAAGACGCATCGTCTTCCATTAGCGCAGAGGCAATGTGCACAACCGGCATGGATCATTTATGTGAAGTAGTGCAGGCATGAACGTGCAGTGTCGGATACACTGATGAAGCAATGGAGGGGCATCCGCCATCGTGGGCTAAAGAAACGTGATCCATTGAACGAGTCCGGCAATCCAAGCAACGTCTAGCGTAAGGAGGGAGAAAAGTCAAACAACAAGTATTTAGTCGCCTTCATCTACATCGCGACGAGTGTGCCAAGGGCACGAGTTATTGCAAGCCACTCAATTGAAACTTACCACAATGGAGTCTCAATACAAGGGCATAGCATGGCATCCTCCAAATCATACAATGCACACAACCATTCAAGCGTCGAGATGCGCGCTATGTCGCATGCAATAAAACATTACGAATGTGATGCCGTGCATTTTTCGATGTAGGGTCTGCTTGGTCGTCTCTCCGAACAAAGTCTTGCCGTTTCCAACAAAAGGTGAAACAATCTTCATCGTGGATTTGCCTTGCCTTTTTGGTTGCAAAATCGTTGAGTATTTTTTGCTTTTGATATTCTTGCGGAGTCGGAGGCAAATTCTATGCACTCCAATTCTTGTCTCGCCCATAAGCGATGGCTCCTCCTAGAATTCTTCGGCATACCACGCACGTGGCATATTTCCATCGATCGTTCGATTCTCCACCGGCGGTTGTACGTCCTCGTTTCGTTCTCTCGTCCAAGCACCAACTTGCTTGGCCTCCCGGCAGCGCGTCGTCCCTTCCACGCGTCCTCTTCCAAAGACCGTCCAAGGACCGCGATCTTTGCAGTCTTTTCTTCGTCCTGGATGGGTTCGATTTTGCGGCCCTCGTGTGGGACACGTCAGCAAGGCTTCGTCTCGCCCTTTCCTTGGGATCCCCGCCTTTTGAAAAGGAGACGATTCCGGTTCAGACCCGGATTCGGTCCGGGTTCGATTGGACACGTGAACCGGGTTCGTGAGAGGATAAAGGAAGAACGTCGTCACGTGTCGTAGCAGAGGTGCTTTTCCGACACGTCTGCGATGGCGCACGTCGCAAAAGCAGCGAAAGCAAGCGCAAGCGCAGCCTCCTGCCGCACCTGGAGGAGGTCCAGGAGGAAAGGAGATGGAGCGTCCACCTCCTGTGCGCTCATGTCCCCAAGCAGGCGAGCCAGAGCAGGCATGCGGGTCTGCGACGGTGGAAAAGCCGGCAACGACGTGTATGCCATGCCGCTCAGGAGGCTCAAGCTGCCGCAAGGAGCCGTAGGCAGAGATTACATCCTCGTGCCGTTGATGATTGGCGGAGAAGGTCCCTTCGAGTTCATGCTGGATTCAGGGCTCACTGGAACGATTGTCACACCGTCGCTGTGCGAGCGTCTCGGCATCGACGCTTCCAAGGGAAATCAAGTGCGCGGTACAGCTGCGGGAGGAGAAGCAGATGTGCAAGTGGTGCAAATCAACGACGCTACTCTGGAGGATGGCTCACCGTTGGACCCACTGCATGCAGCCGTCACAGATTTCGTACAGGAGCGTCTCGACCCAGAGCACAATGTACAAGGCATGGTGGGTGTGGAGTTCTTTCGGCAGTTTGACGTCGAAATTGACTTCGAACAGGAAATGCTGCGGTTATACAAGCCTGGTAAAGGGATGCAATATGCGCAAAGGGTAGGGATGAAAGAAGTGCAGGGAGCTTTGCTACCTGCAGAGTTGATTGGGGTGCGGGCTTCTCTGGAAGGAGGAGCTCCATTTTTGGGGATTGTAGACTTGGGAGCAAGCTTCACCACTGTCAATTGGAAAGCAGCGGTTTCGGGTGGGCTGGATCCCAAGGATCCAAGGTTGGATCAAGCACCCAAAGTGTATGGGTTGGGAGTAGATGGCAGGCCAATCGTGATGCCGCAAGTAGGAATGCAGATGTCGCTGGATGGGGCAATGGATGAGAATCTGGGCAGGTTCCCAGCGGTGATCGATTTCGATACGACACCCATCTGTGTAGGAGATATCAGTGTCTTTCAAGACTTGCTGAGTCCACCGGGGCAAACTTTTAATCGTGCTGCAGGGTTGATAGGACTAGACGTGCTTTCTCAGTGCAAATGCTTACTCATTACATGCAAGAATTGGCGACTGTACTTTTTGGGCTGAATGCAGAATAGGAGCGGTTTAATAAACACCAACTTCAAAGGTTGACCGACAGCTGGTGGGCCCTTTCATCATTCTACCGTCTTTTCCATCCGACAGTGGCACCGTTGCACCACTTTCTCCCTGCATTTGCTGTGGTTCGGCGATCAGACAGTTGGCTGCCCTGTCGGACCCACCTTCTCCTTTTGCACGCCTCTTTCCCGGCATCGCCCGTCGAGGCATCCTGACGATCGCTAACACCGAGGACGTGGCTGGGCATGGACCGTCGAGGAATCCGTGGCTGGGAACCGACATGGCTTCACAACTGAATCTGGTTCGAGTGGTGAAAGGACGTGTCGCGTGCACCTTCGCGTGCGTTGCTGGCCTCCAATGGCCGAAACGCGACGAGAAGGCATGGAGAAAACCTTGGCACGTCTCGTGCCTGCGTTCCAGACGCTCGGAAGCGTGGTGGACAGGCTTGCGCCGCTGCTGGTGTGGCTGGCCGAGCATCTGCAATCCGCCTTGGCCAAGCTAGACCAATGGCATGCAGATGTGCTGTTCAAGTGCATCTTAGGAGCTTGTATGCTCTTCTTTGGGGGGTACTTCCCCACGCTCATTGCTGCTGTGGAAGCGTACCGCATTTGCGGCTGGAAAACCACCAAACAGTGCCTTCTAGATCTCTACGAAAGCTACAAAGTGGCCAAAGAAGCATCAGAAAAAGATGACAAGCTGGACGAAAACAAAGATGGACGGCCAGATGTGCTTTCCCTGTCTGGAAAGGAGCTTGCTGCTAGAAAATTGAAGGTGGCCATGAAGGCTACAGATCCAGACAAGGTCATGTCTGCAACAATCGGCTTGTGGGCAGGATTTTCAGCTGTTGCTGCTACCCTGAGGATGAAGTTTGCTAGGTTCATCACCCTAGGAGGAGCAATTGGAGATACTGTGACATCCTTTCTCCTGCCGACGGTAGGACCACCCGCAAAGAAAATTGTGCCGATGGAGTACCACAAATGGGTGGATCCTGGCCTCTCTGTAGTAGGACACGGTTTCGCCATCTTGATTTCGTACCTGGTACAAAGGATCATCGGGACCATACATAGTGCAATAAGAGGCGCAGAAATGCTTTGTGGGGCCCTTGTTATGGCTGCGCACTATCGCAATGTGCACATCCCAGAAGAACTCAAGGTTCTTGTAGTGACCGCTTCCACAGTGGGACTAGCCTTGCTGGGTCTCTGGATGCAAATTTCTTCTGGGTTCAGCTTGAGCTTTCCATGGAATCTGCTCTTGATGCCGCTCCGTTTCTTGGACTGGTTGCTGTATATTTTTGTGTCCCGTGGCGTGTAAAACCTATCTTTATCCTCTTCCAGCATGGTGCTGTGGTCGCTCTACCTTCTCCCGAAGGCACATTGCCATGTTGAACCTATCCTCCTTGCAGATGCCGTCCTGATGAACCACACCAACCCTCACGGCTTGACAATGCATGCATCCTCCCTCAATTTAGCTTCATATTCCAGGCTTCCCTTGCTTAAAAGGAGAATTTCGACGAGTGGTGTATGCCACTCAACGTGCCAGTTGGTATGCCAGCACATCTGTTCCATCCATGGTGGTCACTCCCTCCAGCATCGCATGCAGCTCTACGCCATTTCGTCGCATCAAACAGGAGCACTAACTTTCTCGTGTGCATGTTTTGCTTCAAGTGCACTGGTGGATGGGCCTTGTGCTTTTTCTGATTCGAACATCGTTGTGAACCGTTGCCTGGATGAGCTGGAAAACCTTCCTGTCAATTCAAATTCGAACGGAGTCTGAAATCCCCCACCGACGCCTTCACAACCTTGCAGCTCGCTTTCAAACTAGCCGCGCAGACTTGCCAAGAGCGTTCCTTCTTTCTACCGAGAACGAGGAGGACAGGTGGACGCATTCGCTGCACTGCAAAACTTTGCACGTGGTGATTGAAAGCCGCGCCTTGTGAGCCCAAGGACTTCCAGTGGTGGTGGACAAAGGTTGGAGGTTCCTGTGCAACATCCAAGGAAATGGTGCACAGGACCAGACAAAGGAAGAGAAAAGAAAAAGAAGGCATTGCTCACAAAAGTGGCACCCATGGAACTGCCAACCAAGGCAAGTGGTTGGCCTTGCCTGCCCATGCCAGAAAGAAGAGGACATCGAGAACGAGAAGGACAGGAAAGGCCCTGCGATTGCCTTTTCGCTCGCTGCCAACCATAAAATCTCACAACGCATGTGCTTCAAGGAAAGAACTCGAAGTGAAGGAAGTACCATTTGGCAATCGGGCCTGGTGTAGTCAACTGGCAACTATGTCTGTGACAAGGGATGAAGCTTTGAAACTCTGCCAACTTCATGACCAGATCGAAACGCTGCTTGAAGGATACAAGATGTACGAAAGTCGAGACAAGAAGCGTCCACTGCTTCATCGTGTCAAAGAAGAAAAACAGCCGTTGCAGGAGAAAACACGGAAAAAGATCCTCTGGACACGGAACATTTCCGAGGCCAACGTTGTGAAGTTGAAGCGACTTTGTAGAAAAGAAGGGGTAAAGTTTGTGGAGGAATTTGACGAGGAGGTAACCCACCTCGTCACTGGGGAGGCAGGAGGGCTCTGCAAAACAAGGTCCATGAAATATCTGATGGGCGTGATGCACGGATGCTGGGTTCTGAGCGAGCAATGGATAGAGGATTCAATGAGGGATGGGATATTCCGGGAAGAGGAAACATACGAAATCCAAGGCGATCCCTGTGCCGTAGGTGCACCAAGGAAAAGTAGGATGGATGCCGCGAGCAGGAAACTATTTGATGGATATTTCTTCCACATTGCTGGGCACAAAAAAGGGGGGCAGAATGAAACCATTGCTCGCATCATACACTGCATTGAGCTGGGTGGGGGGCAACTACTTGATAGACCTCTTGCACCCACTGGGAAATACGGGAGTGAGCAATGCAAACATTGCATTGTACTTTGTGAGCCAAAGGCGCCAGGAGCAGTATTGGACACATTGAGGAGAAAGTGGGGGGTCGAGCCACTTTCATACCGCTGGGTGCTTAATTCCATAAGCCATCTCAAGGCCGTTCCTGAGGCACAGATCCAAGATTACATCATTTCTGGTTGATTGACGCACTGCATTATTGTGAGTGACCCATCTATTAGCTCCATTGCTGCTCTACAGGGTGTAGGAAGCACTTGATCTTGTTGAGAGTATGCAGTCTGCTCTTCGCATACATTTCACTACACACAAATGTCGTTTTGTTGTTGGGTACCAAGATTTCCTATATTGTAATCAACTTCCATTGCTTCAATGAAGCTAGATAGTTGAGGTGTAATTCTATATCCGTCATGGCATGGCAAGCCAGAATGAGTGAGAGTCCCAGGCTTGCCTGCATCAAAGGCCCTCGACAGACCAGCTTTCCAAGGTTTAGACACTGGTCAATGTCAAACAGAGTCACAGCTCCAGGTACCCTGAAGATGTTCCCGAGCATGCACGCCCCCATAGATAGAGGGGGGGTTTGAATCTGGGTCCAGAGTCAACTGTGTGACCATAAAGACACTGACGGTCAACAGCCGTGGCATGTTATCCTTGCCGGGTTTCATTTTTTCATCCCATTGTCTGCACATGTAACGCACAAATTGCCTTGTCAAGAGTCGTCCCCGTTTTGCATCTTCTCGTATGTCCATGTTGTACATCATGAACTTTGAAATGCGCACGTTTGGGAAGACTGCATGCGGTGTTGGCATTGGCCGTTGGACCTTTATGGTCGAAGGCCTCCAATTGGAATGCACCCAACGTTTTCTGCTGTTTGACCATCCATTTCTCCACACTTGCATCAGATCTATGTAGGTTTCATTTTGTAGCTTTCCTTCAACAATCACCCATACCGAAGAGAAGGGCGCGTTGGGGGAGTACATTGGCCATCTTTGTGTGACTCTGAGAGCCTCTGACAGGTTTCCATCGTCAGGTTGCCTCATAAGACCAACAAAACCTAAAATTCTCACTGAAAAGTACACCAAGAAAAATGCGGCCAGCCACCTCTCAAGCAAGAATGACAGCTTGCTTTGTTTCCTATCCGGAGCTGGGCGTCCAAAACATGCTTCGAAAACCTTCCCCACTGAGCAGCCAAGCTTTGCAACCAATCTAGCAGGCTGAGAGTGGAGAATGCCAGTGACCACCTTCATGTCCCAAGTGGAACTTGGAAGAAGACCAAAAGCAATGACTGAAGATATAAATGGAAAGATACCCAATCCTGCCACCAGCGCTATGCCCATATGAAGCTTCCAAAAGCCAATTACCAGTAAAAGCTGCAGGAGCTGAGAAGGACTAAATGCCAAAAGAACGGCCCCAACTGTCTCCAACAAGATGGTTAATCGTGTTAATAGTTTACATAATCTTGGGTAATGCCCGACAACATGCGTACCAAAGGGTGTGGCAGTGGTGTAATGCACAGTGTAGTACACGGCACTTGCCTTTGCCCATGTCCATGTGTTGGATGCAGCAGAGGACAAGCGAAGGTACATGGGGGACAGATAAAGGTAGATCAGCTGCATTCTGTAACAGAGCGTTCCGAAGGAAGCGTATCGAACACCTGGACGGTGGAGAATGCCTTTGTTGTAGGCAAAGTATTCTCCACAGGGTATGAACATCAGCCAAAACAGGAAGGTGGCGGCAATTTTATCTCCTGCATTATTCACCCATTCATTCCTTCCATGCATCATCGTGGTCAGCAGCCAAGCGAGCACAGCCGTCACGTCGGTCCTGTATCCAACCAGGTAGGCCAGCAGGACGAAGGCTTGAAACACAGCTATGGCGGATTGCAGCAGCACGCCACCACGGTAGAAGAGCACTCGATGTACGATCCATCCGTGCGGGCTGTATCCAGTGGGTGCGAGGTAATCATCGCAGTTGATTTCCTTGAAATTCCGTGCACGCATGCCCAGGTCGACGAGCAGCAGGAAGGCGAGCACAGCTCTCAAGCAGGCCACCGAACGCAGGTCGAGTCCGCACCATCCGCGGAACCACGGATCGCCTGCCACGCGGACTTCCTTGGACACGTTCTTGCCGTCGTCCACGTCTTTGGATCCTTGGCGTGCGTCCTCTCCATCCTTCGCAGCTGCGTCTTCGCTCCGTTGGTGTCGTCGCATCGCCATGCGCCTCCACTTGTCCACGTGGACGAGATCGTTTCGACACAATGGTCTCGCGACCCCACCAAGGAAACGACGTCCTCAGGGTCACGTGCACCACGTGAGTCCACCACCGCCACAACACGTTCCCAGTGGATTCGAAAGCAAGGAACCGATGCGAAATGCCAGGGGACGTGTGAAAAGAGAGGTGGGAGACACTCTGGAGAAGATGGGCGTTCCAACGCAACAACCACGCGCGAAGTTGCGGTGCGTTCGAGTGGTGGAACACCGGTGCAACTCGTCTCTTGCATGGGCGTTGAGTTTCATGCACATCGACGTGTCCAAGATCTTGCAGCGTGCGGAGGTGCGCTCGACAAACCAAGGTCCATCATCGAGAGCTCGCGATGCGAAGAAAATGGCCGGCGTGAAGCCTTGGCCGTGCAACTACGCACTTATCTTTGCACCAGAGAGCAAAGGTACAATTACTAGTTGTAGGATGTACTTCCATTCGAGTATGGTTGAAGAAGCCTCCGACTTCCCACGAGCCATTGCGTAAAAAGTGGAAGGTGAAATGCGAGAACTACTTACAGATGTCTTGAAATCGCAACTTGATGTGGCTTTTTGTAAAAGCAAGTCCATCAAATGACACCAATAGAGCATTTTGACAACGCAACCCGTGCATTGTGGTAGCTCAAAATCTCGTCTTGAAATGACCGACGAAAAAGTTGCTCGAATCGGGAGGCTTAGAACCTTGTTCCTAACAAGTAGAGACCAATTTCGTTCTATTATGCACCTCCGTCGCTTCCTCGTAATCCCTCCTAGACTGCAAAATTGTACTTCCTTGGTTTGCTTTTGGACCATCGACGTTGTCAAAACTTTCCCGTCAAAAACGAAGACGACGTAGCAACGAAAGTTGCATCTGGGGTAGATTGCGGGAGGATCATTTTTGCCTCTTTACTTGATCCAAGGCGTCCAACGTGAAGCAAATCCATTTGTCGCGTGTCGGACACCACCTAGGTGCGTTTCAAGATGCATTCTGCGTTGGCGAAAGCATCATTTGCGATTTCAAAGTTTGAGCGCTTCGCATTGGTAGGTACCATTCTCGCTTGAGGTGTCTCCGTGCTCTCTGCACTCGGACTAGCAAACTTGGAGTAGTGGTAGTTCGTCACCACACGTAACGAGCTCTTCGTCGTTGCAACCATCACCGATCGCAGCCGTCTCCTTCCTCTGCGGGGAATGAACTCCGAGAGGAACGAAATCGATGAAAATCGGAAGTTTTGTGGTGGCCCATTTGGATCTTCCGAAGAGGATCGACGTGTGTTTCCTGTTTCAATTGGAGACCTTAGTTGGACGAAGGTTCGAAGTTGAATGGGGACGGGATTGGTTCGAAAAGGAGGAATGCCACCGACTCTTTTCGCTCGCCGTGGAAGACGTGCACGTGGCATTGGATGTTGCTGACGAATTCCATCACCATCTGCAGATCGCCTTCCACAGCAGCAGACAGGCAGAGGAACTGTTCTCGCCCATTGGATGCTGCATATGCCCTTTCGAGGACTTTGATGGAGGAGGACCCATCCCCAATGCCTGTTCCACCTCTCGTTTCTCGTCAAGATCCTTGGTTTCTTCGCACGCCCACGGTGGCTCCTCGTGCATCCTTCCATGCGTCTTTGCACGTCCCCGATCACGTGCTTCCACGAAGATCTCCCACGTGGAACACCAACCGACGCGTTGCTGTCGGATGTTTCTCCGATCGAACCAGGGACAGACCCGAGAGGACTTCCAATCGAAAGGGTCAAGATTCGAGGTTCATTAGGAGAAGGATGTGGAGGAAACCGAGAGGGTCCAGGCACGACCCCAATGGGGCAGAGGTGCAGGTCGACCATGGACAAGGTCCAGACTGTACCATGACCATCCAAGACAGCGCAGCATTGGATGGGATCACCTTCCTAGACAAGGAGATGTCTGTAGTAGACCAAGTGACAATCAGGATCTCCTATTTAAAGGGAAGGGAGATGCTGTGTAAGCATTGTTTGAGGCACCGGTGACGCCAGCATTGCCGGACCGACCCGGCCAAGACAGGAATACGAGCCAACACAAGCAGCATCCTCCGAGAGACAAGAGGAAAGAGACGAAAGTAAGCGTAAGAAACACCATGGCTCTGCTCAAGGCGCTTCTGCTGCTCATCTCAACCCATCTGTGCTTCACATACGCATCAATCGTGGACCCGTCCAAATGCGTCTTGAATCTTTCAAGCGAGGACAGGTTTGCAGGTACAAGCTTCACTTTCGTGCTCCTTGCCAGGGATTCGAACGGCGAAAATGTGAATCATGATGATTCAGGCAAAAAATTCGCAGCTTCATTTGTTCACGAAGATGGGGAGGAGTTCCCGCAAACGATTGAGTATCCATCTGCAATTGCACACTTCGTCACAACGAACCTCACCAAAGCAGGGCCATATGTGATGGTCCTTGAGTGGGACGGGACAGCCATCCCTGCTAATGGAACTCAGCTTCAGGTGAATCCTGACGTGGTCAGCGAGCATACAAGTTATGCCTTTGGTGAAGGCCTTGCAGGAGGCCCTGCTGGCCAAACTCTTTCTTTCGGTATTCAAGCTGTAGATAAGTATGGGAACGAACATCTTTCAGGCAGCCCTGGATTTGAGGTAACAGTGGTTGGCAGCCTGGATGTCCATTTGGTATCGAAAGCGGACAACGGTCATGGGCAAACACTTGTTGAGGTCGAAGCCACTGAAGTAGGCGAGTACATGTTCGAAGTGAAAACTTCAACTGACAAGTTGTTGGCTATCAGTCCCATTACAATTGTCATCACGGAGGGTACAGCGCAACCAGCCCCCGAGAACGACAACATTGTCGATCCAGAACAGACAACAATAATCTCAGCCCGACTCACAAATGAAACAGCAGGAAACCTGGGCGCAGTGTACTTCGAAGCAAGAAACATTGCTGGGGAATTCTTGCCCCTAACCCATGCAGACGGCCACTTTGAAGCTAATGTGCTTCTGCCGTCGGGGGAACTAGAAAGCAAGCAAATTTACGCGACAGCTAGTGGCTATCAATTTTTCACGTATAGGTACAATGTCACAGGAACCTACATCCTTCTGCTAAGTTGGCAAAGCACTGCCATTCCAGCCAATGGCACAGAGCTGAACGTCTACCCATCTGAGCCAAGTGCAGCAATGAGCTATCCTTTTGGTGAAGATCTTGGAGGAGGGCTGGCAAATGTCCCCATGGAATTTGGTGTGCAAGCTGTGGACGAATTTGGAAATTATCTTCTTGAGGGCGATCCAAAATTCAATGTCCAGATGTCAAATCCATCTAAACTTCAATATTTCAATGTGACTAGCAATCAAGAGGGGCAAACTTTGGTGCAGTTCATGGCAAACGAAGAAAATACTTTCCAGGTTACTGTGAAAACTCAAGACAATGTCCCCTTGGCCTCTGGATCATTCGATTTGGTGGTAGAAGAGCCAGATTCTCAGGAAAATAGCTCGCCCACACCAGAACCAGAAGCTGAAGCGGCGCCAGTGCCAGTGCCAGGAACTGAGCCCGAACCTGAACCTGAGGCAGCGCCAGTGCCAGAGACCGAGCCCCAACCTGAATCTGAATCAGCACCAATACCGGAAACTGCACCCCAACCTGAAGCAGCGCCAGTGCCAGAGACCGAGACCCAACCTGAATCCGAATCAGCACCAATACCAGAAACTGCACCCCAACCTGAAGCAGCGCCAGTGCCAGAGACCGAGCCCCAACCTGAATCTGAATCAGCACCAGTACCGGAAACTGCACCCCAACCTGAAGCAGCGCCAGTGCCAGAGACTGAGCCCCAACCTGAACCTGAATCAGCGCCACTACCAGAGACTGCACCCCAACCTGAATCTGAATCTGAACCTGAATCAGCGCCAATGCCAGAGATCGAGCCCCAACCCGAACCTGAATCAGGATTAGAACCGGGGACTGACGAAGTGTCTACACCAGAGCAAGATTCTGATGCTGGCGATGGCCCTCCAGCTGCACCTCCGAGTCCTCCAGTCGGCATAGAAGAAACACCAGGACAACCTGAGGAAGCATCCACCCCAGCTTCTGAAGCAGACTCTGCAAATAGCACGAGTTCAAGCAGCGGGCTGAGCAAGACAGCTGTGGTCTTGATAGTCATTGGTGCATCAGTTGCTGTGGTTGTTGTCGTCATAATTGTTCTGGTGAGAAATCGCCGTCGCCGCAATAGTTTGTAGACCTTCAAGCTTTGCCAAAGACGGGCGCATGCTACAAACCAAGATTACCTACCCTTTTGAAGTAAGAGAGACCAGCCCGTGCTCAGTGAATTAATCAATGCTCAGCCACTTCACTCAACCATGCTTGATATGGGACAACATTTCAACTGTGTCTGGAATCAAGAAGAAAAGCCATTTGCCTCGTCTTGAAGCCTCCCAGTTAAGGCAAAACACCCGTTGTCCAGTCCATGACTCTTTTGAAGCCCTCCGTGCTTCCTTCCATGGTCCACAGCATGCCCTTCATTTCTTGTACTCATCTCCTGCTATATCTCCTCATCTATGCTTGCTGCCTAAGAAAGCACTGCTAAATGCAATGTTAACAAGTCAAGAAAGATAGGTAGCCTTTCAAGAAAACAAAAGATTCAGCACTTGACGTGTAAGTAAATAGGTAAAACAGATCAACTCTGAAAACGATGTGTGCAATCTGTCCTTGCAGGTCATTGGAATGTGTGAAAATACTTCAACCAGTGCCTTACCAGTCATCCTTCTCTGACTTCAAGAACCATTGCATGGCTTCTATGAAGCATCGTTGGACTAAATTCAACCTAACCAATACGTGAAAACATTTGCTCCTTCTAATCAAGGAAACCCTTTCATGAAAGGTTGAGTCCCAAGCATGGAGAGACCATCTTAGAAGCGACATCACTTGGTCATTCGCCAACTTTTATCAACGAACTTGTGCAGTATCAAAAGGTTAGATTCTGAGGTATCAAATCCAACAGATTAAGATACCAAGCAAAATGCGACAAATGGGTTGGAGGGACAGGCCCTGCATTGTATCTGAGTGCACAAATTGACTCTTCGGTCCATCTGTCATCCATGCTGTGTGCTTGTTGCACAGTTTTACTAAGCAAATCATGCTTGCTCTCTCTAAAGCAAGCTGCTTTGTCCTTTCCTAACAAGTCTGTAGGAGGACAGAGATGTTCAATTTGGAATCAATTCTGTGCAAAAAGTGCCCTGCCAAATCCTCTCCACAGGGGTCAGAGTTGGAAGTTCAAAAAACACAGAGATAACGCAAATTGAGAAAAGATGCCTCCACAAAGTCGTCCAACTTGGCACTGCAAAACTCGCTGACAGAAGTGAGTTTATCAAAGAAAAGTCCAGTGCCCATTTCCATGGCTCAGGTCCACTGGCTTCGAATGATGAGCACCATCCCATCCGCTACATATCATATCCTCATTTGCTAGCAACAGTAGAGGGCGTTGTCTTTGTTGCCGTGGGGATCTTTAACTTCAAATCTTGCCCTCTTGCTCTGAGGAGCGAGCACTGGACGTGTGCCTGAGAAGTGTGCGCTCAACTTTGTGTTCTGGTTCAATTCTCTGTTGGTAGTCCACGTGTACAAATGCCCTTTCTACTTCCTCCATTGCTTCTACTTTGTGCTGCAACGAAAGGGCAATGTCATGAGATTCTTCAACTGTCATTTCTCGTGGAAGAACGACCTCTATCTCCACGAGGAAACGGTCCCCAAAGTGGTAGGCACGTATGACGTCCATGAACAGGAACTCATGATGCGAGTTGGCCATGGAAGTGACTTGTTCAATGAATTCTGGCTCTGCGCCTTTTCCAACGATGTGATCGATTTGTTCTTTGGCAATGCAAAACCAGGACGTAACAATGAACAATGAAATTGCTAGGGCTCCGACAGGATCGACGTACCACAATCTCTGGGGGTCATAATGGGCCACCGACGCGGTGATGATGGCTACAAGATTGCTGAGCACGTCGTTCCTATGGTCTTCGGCCAGCGCCATGGCAGATGGCGAGTATGCTTTCAGGGCTGAGCAGTAGAAATATAGTGCGAGTTTCAGTCCAATGGCCACTCCCAGCACAGCGTAGGTGACGACGTCAAGGTTGAGCTTCGGTAAGTTCCCGTGCACTCCATCCACGATTTGTATGACGGACTGCTGGATGACTTCGAGTGCCGACATGGACATGATGGATGCACAGACAATGATCCCAACGGTTTCGAGTCTGGCTTTTCCTATAGGGAATCTTGGATCGAGCGTCCTCATCCGATTCTCGGCGATGGCGATGACCATCTGCGAGCACAAGTCGACGAAAGAATCCACAAGGCTGGCCACGATGGCCAAGGACCTGGAGAGCACGGCCACGGCCAGTTTCACGAAGAACAGGACGACGTTGACCGCCAAGGAGAAGTGGATGGCCCAACGCACGCGATCCATCACGTCTTTGTCCCTGCCGTCCGTGGGAAGCAGGTGCAGCAGTGCTTCTTCCTCCTCCCTCGTCCATCTTTCGCCGCTCGTGGAGCCGCACGTGTCGCCATCCGCTTCCATCGTCGTGCTGCGCCGTGCTTTGCTCCCTCCCCCTTCCCTTCGACCTTCCTTTCCATTGGACGAACCGATCGGTTCTGTCCGGTTCGAGCTCCTTTTCACCACCGAACTAGACCGGTTTGAAAGGGAATCGGAACGGATCCGGACCAGGCCCAAGGAGCTCAGGCACGTGACCATCACGTGAGACAACCTAGGCGTGCAACGTGGTTGTGGATCCGATGCAAGGCGATGGTGGCGAAGGCGCGAATCCAAGCAAGGGGAAGGAAGCACAAGAGAGGAAGGGATGCAACGGCGAGCGCGGGTGTCAAGGAGAGGAAGCGCAAGGGCGTGGGGGCGATGAAGCCAAGGTCGCGGCAACCGAACATCGCGGACTTGAAAACGGTCCACGAAAACCTCGAATTCCTTCTCCTCCATTGTAAATCCAACTACGAGTCTCCTCTCCATTCCTATACCGGAAAACGAGATTCCATTTTGCATCCACAACTATGGTCTCTTTTCGTTGTGGCGACACGGCGAGCAAAGCAAGAAGGCAGGTATGTAACGTCGTCCAAAGGGAGACGCCGCGTCGAGAAACACTTGCATGGTTTGCAAAGGGTTTGAAAGGATAACATGGAATCCTACACTTTTCGCTCAACTTGTCCACGCAATCGCTACAACCCGGCGCAAGTGGAAAGATCACATCTACACACAAGGGTCGTGTTAGAGTCGGAGTGGTCACAAACTTGACATTGCTACGAGCGAAACGATTGATTGTTGCTTCATTATCTTGGAAGGACGATGTGAACAGCAAACGACGCATTGCAATTTGTTTGCTCCCCGTCTTTCTTCAGAGCGTACGACACCTGCGCTCCTCGCACAAATAGCATGCGTTAGTGGAGACTTCACTCCGATGAATGCACCGTGGTGGGTTGGACCCACATCCATAGCGAAGGGTATTTCCCACATTGTCTAGCCCTTCTTTTATCTTCCAACTTTTCACAATGGTAATGCATTGTTTCAGAGGCTTACGATTGATCATTCGTCGCCGAAGGTAATGTCGGGAACGGTACACGAGACCTGCATGTACGACGGCTTGGTGTACGTACCTCGTGCGTGGACGGGCTCCATAGCGAACGCCACAATGCGCAACTTGGAAAATCAATCTTGGTCCACTCCCTCCGGACCAATGCGGCGCGGATGCTCCATCTACTTGTGCATCCTCCGAAGCACTCTGAACGATCATTCGCCGATGATCGGCGTCGTCGTGAGAGATGTCGAGCTCAGACCGTTGCCATCCGCCACGTGACCTTCGGCCTGTTCCTCGATCGTACTTCACAACGATCTTCACAACCGGTGGATCGCTCTGGTCCGAGCGACACCGAACGTCTGCCCATCGAGAAAAGGGACCTTTCACCGGAGGCCTTGATTGGACGAAAGGGAACCTTGGATCGGGCTGGGTCCCTTTGAACCGGCGTTTTGCTTCGGTTCGTCCTCGGACGGTCGAAAAGGGGGTGCAACTGCCATTTCGAGGGTGTGAAACGCACGTGCACGCGACGATGGCGAGCAAAGCGGCGACGCGCGGCCTCGGCGCACGCGCACGTGCGTTTTTGGCGTCCGAAACCGGTCCCAAGACCACGCACTTCTGGGGTCCAGTGGCCAACTGGGGTTTCGTGCTCGCCGGACTCGCCGACACCAAGAAACCGGCGGAGATGATCTCACCCAACATGACCGCAGGTGCGACGCACGTGACGATGGCTCGAGCGGACGGGAAAAAACACGCCAAGCAGACCGAGGATCACGCTCGGGACGCGTGCACGTGGTGGGAAGAGACGAGGGAGAGGTACAGGGGCTAGCGGGCACGGCACGAACGAAGCAACCTGGCTGACGTGTGATGCAACTCACCTGTGGATGCACGAAACACAGCCATGTGTGTGTACAGCTTGCTCTTCATGCGATTCGCATGGATGGTGCAGCCCAGGAACTACCTGCTGTTCGCCTGTCACATGTCCAACGAAAGCGTCCAGCTGTACCAGATGTCCAGATGGGTGCAGTGGCACCAAGGACAGGCCAAAGACCCAAGTCCACCCACCTTTGCAGCATCTGCTGTGCAATGAGACCAAGGAAGGAACCCACAAAAGAGCTTGGAGAGCATATGGACCATCCTTGGTGGTAGGCGGGAAGTGGAACGGAAAGAAGGAGATGGATGAAATGAATGGTAGAATAGGTTTCGCTCTTGGACGGGTTGAATCGCCTTCCCATCCATGAACGAGCGGGTGAACTTGAAAATGCGGGGCACGGAGCCAGAAGAGGGTGGGTGCAAAAAGTGGATGAAAAAGTATAGCTTGGGGATTGTCTGCATGGAAGCTTGCTTTGGGATCTGTTGGCGCCGCGGCTGAGAAGGTTCCTGCATGCGTCCATCGGACACAGGCATCGGAAAACACGCATATGCCTCTCCAAAAGATGTCAGTGAATAAAGTGGAACTTACTTACATCTTCTCCTACCTCTGGGTCCGACACTCGGTTCTTGTTCAACCCTGCGACAGATCATACACCCGAGATGCACTGTTGCATGTTGACAGTGCTTGGTACTAATATTGCCAAAGCCTGTCTGTCTTGTCTGGACCAATATGGCACTTCACCACACATCGATGGGCTGCACATTCCACTTCGCCTTCCTTGGCTATCATCCACGCTGTCTCTACTGCCTGCACAACCAAATGATCCACCTGCACTTTCCCAAGCGTCCACCAGAGTCAAATGGGATCGAATTCGACGGTTCGGAACCAAGCCCAAGTCGCCGACCGCATCGCTCGTCGAGCGCAAAGGCGGCCGAAATGCATCCGAGGCGTGCTGTTGGACGTGGCAGGAACGCTTTACGTAGGCAAAGAGGCTCTTCCCGGGGTTTCCGACGCGTTGCGACGCCTACATGCATCCGATGTGCACGTGGTGTTCGCTTCCAATTCGTCCAAGGAAAGCTCGAGTAGCTTGGCAAACAAACTGCGGTGCATGGGATTGGAGGTGGAATCCAAGAGTGTCTACACTGCGCTCGAAGTGGCCAAACGTTACGTCCAGGAGAAGCAATTGCATCCACGCCTTTTCCTGCAACGTCAAGCCAAGCAGTGGTTTGAAGAAGGCATGGAACTCCAGCACGTGGATGCTAATGCCGTGGTGTTGGGACTGGATGAAGAAATGCTGTCTTATCCAAACATCAACCAAGCGTTTCGAATCCTGCAAAGGAATCCAGAAGCCGAGCTCATTGCCACTAGCAGGTCCAAATATCTGAAAGTGGAGGATGGAGGTCTGGACGTGGGACTTGGAGCCTATGTGGCTGCGTTGGAATTCTCAACTGGAAAAACTGCACATGTTGTGGGAAAGCCAGATGCTAGCTTCTTCGAGCAAGGAATGAAAATGCTTGGCACCCTGCCAGAAGAGAGCGTGGTGGTGGGCGATGATGTCCACGATGACGTGAATGCAGGGCAACATTTGGGACTGTGCGGCTTGTTGGTGAAGACTGGAAAGTATCAGCCTGGGGATGAGATCGATGCGGCTACGCCTCCTGATGCCACAGTGCAAGACTTTGCAGCAGCTGTGGACTGGATCTTAGACAATAGATAAACAGTCGTATGCAACATGGCGTATTGGTTTCATTGATTTATTGAAGGGTGCATTCGTTCAGGAAGGTGGGCTGCCTAAGCATCCATGCATTGCTCATTTTACCATGGCAAGGATACGATCTGCATCGAAAGCGAATCCTGGCCAAGGTTGCATCGGGGGTTTACTCACTAAAGTGACTGCTGCGCCTTGATGATCGACTTCTCCGATGACTTCGATGATCTGTCCGTTCTCTGTCCCTTTGGGTTTCTTCCCACCCTTACCCCCAAGCCTCGCTTGTGGTACATTTTTGCGAATCCACTGCTTCAAAGGAAGAATGAATGGCCACACCATGAAGAATTTTCGGCTTCCTTTATCACTCCGTTTTGCTGCTATACCTGTGCTGTCTCCAGAGTGCTGGTAGGGCAAATCACAGATGCGATGCCAAGCAATGTTGGAGATCTCTTTCCGAGCCAGAGGAGAAAAGGTCCTGTCTTTCGGTATGCCGGGTACAATGTACAGGCATGTCCTTTGTTGCATGATGGTGACTTCTAGCTTGTCGTGTTCTTGTATGAGATCTCCAATGTCCAGTCCTATCTCTTCATAAACTTCTCTTGCTGCTGCAGCTCGATCAGGTTCACCCTTGTTGACTTTTCCTTTGGGAAAACCCCAGCTCGCGCTTGACTTCCAACCTTTCACCAACAGCGCCCACTCGTCGTTTTCGTCGAGCAGGATGGCTCCACACACCGGCACACGTTGTTTATAGGCCGTGAATCGTTTGTAGATGGTGTTTAACATGTGTTGATATGGTTGCAAGGCTTCACACTGGGAGAACATCAGCGAAGTGAATTCTTTCAATCCCAAAGACTTCAGCTTCATGTCCTGTTCGCGGTAGAAGTCTTCGTAGAACCAGTGCGCTTGTTCGATGAGAAAGAGCATCCTTTCGAAGGATTGGAGCTCTTCTTTGGGACAGTTCAGGATGAACCTCGTGGACAGGTCATCCAACACGTCTTGAGAAGGCAGCATCTTGCACCGACGCCTCCAATCTCTGTATTCCTTCTCGCTCCTCCTTCTTCGTTTCGACCAGCACCTGCTCTTTCGTCTTCTCTTTCGCTACGCTCCTCTTCGAAGCGTCTTCGATGGCGGTTCGTCACGTCGCGACACCGCTCTGCTGCATCGTCGACACCACTCCACTTGCACGAATGCTCGTCCAGACGGTTTCTGGTTTCGATTGGGAGAGCGATGTGGTTTCAATTGGGAAATTGATTCGGTTTCGATTGGGAAGTGGACAACCGAGGCGGATCCGAACAAGGAACGACGAAGGAATTCCAAACCACGGTGCGACGTTGCTTGAGATGGCGAAGAAGAGAGCCGACAACGTCACCGTGCAACTCTGCTCATGCGCACGATCACGTGGAGCCGTGCACGATGCGGCGGAAGGCGTCGAAGGCAAGAGAAGGAGGTGAAATGAAACATGTTTCAAGTTCAATGGGAGAAGTATGACCCTTTGTTTGCCTGCTGTGGTGTTGGCGTGCTTGCTTCACGCGAGAAGGCTCTGTCGCAAGTCCACACGACCAAGAAGGTGACACAGGTTATCTAGTGAGTTGCATACAAAACTGCCCTTGTTCGGCGAAACTCCTCGAATGAAGAAAGCAAACTTGGAACACTGTCTTTGCAAGGAGACTGGAATCTTTTTAATGTGAGAGCAAATTTTTTGCCAATCACCTTCGCAGATGAGAAACGGAAAGAAATGAAACTTGCACGGCAGAAAGAAAGCGTGAAACATCGACACCACTAGGAACCGGATGGTGCTAATCTACCGTGTGTTGCAATTCTCTTGCGGAAACATTCCTTGTACTTTTGTCTTCATCCATGCCAGCGTTGCAATACTTGCCTACAATCTTATCTTGTTCGCGACAAATATTGCAATATACGAGTGATCCGTCCCAAGCGCATCCAAAACAATGCTGACGTCAAGCGTGAGGTCATAGTACATCACATGAAACGAAGCAAGACTCGAGAAAGTGGAATCAAATGCCAAAACAACTTGGGTAATATGTTATGTCTTGTGATTGGTCCAAGGGGAAAAGATTTGGGGAGCACAACGTTGTTCGTGGCGCTAATACACTTTACATGGGACGCGGGACGTACTTACTCAATTCAAATTGCGAAATTAAAACGATAGCGTCTTCGATGCCATTTCTATCGATAAATTACCAGCGAATATTGAACGAGTTGTTGAACCATCCAAGGAGTCATCGACATTCCTTTCCATCGGGATAAAGTGGCCTCGTTGTTAATTGTGAAGTACGCTGTAGAAATTCCTCATTGTTTCGCCCATTGCAACCGATCATATTGAAAGGCCTTCGACGTGTGCCTCACCCATTTTTTCTACTAGAAATGATCATGAGGTCTATTCATCCGCTTGCGTCGACGAGAGCGTTTCAATGTCGCGTGCTCCGTGCACTTCCGCCATCTCCTCTCACGACTTGCCTTCGATACGCATGCTTGCACGTTTCTTTCTTGTCGTGAATCGAACTTTGCGAGATGTTTAGATTTGGAACCGGCGAGGATTTCTTTGGGTTGGTCGATCGATCCATTGTCACCGAGTGGGATCGAAAGATCTTGCAAGCGACGAGACAACGATTCCAAGCGCGTTCACCGACGCGATCGACCACGCATGGTTCTACTGCCGTGTCCGCCGTATGCAAAACGCTTGGACGAAGCGAGGTGGTGGTGCTCTCGTCCTTGTCCACCTCTCTTCTTCCCCAAGATGGCTTCGTGCCCCACCGCCAGGCGAGAAGAAACTCCCTCGAGGGACCCTTTCTGGCCCGGGTCTCTCCCATCTAACCTGCGTTTTGATCGGGACTATTTTGGAGTCGTTCCAATCAAGCGTTTCCAATGGAGACGGTCGAGTGCGGCACAGTCGACATGGCGTCGGCTTGGGAATCCACGAAGCGCACGCGCCAAACGACGAAAGACGACGCATCGGAGGAAGAAGAAGGCGAGCACGAAGCGTACAAACGTAGCCGAAGGACGCAGGAAGGAAGCCGGAGCGGCGGCGTGTACGTGCCGCCCGCCAAGGCGCAAGCACTGGCGTCGGAAGCCAGCGGCCAAGAACCAGACGAGACCGTCCGACAGAGGAAGAGCTGGGAGATGCTCAAACGAAAAATACACGGTGCAGTCAACAAAGTCAACGTGAAGAACGTGCAAGCCGTGGTCGTGGAACTTTTCCGAGCCAACCTGCTGCGTGGAAGGGGCCTCCTGGCCAAAAGCTTGATACAAGCCCAAACTGCTTCACCCGCCTTCACCCAAGTGTATGCAGCAGTGGTGGCTGTGGTGAACTCCAAGTTTCCCACTGTAGGAGAAACAGTCCTGCATCGCGTGGTCCTGCAGTTCCGAAGGGCATATCGCAGAAATGATAAAGCCCTGTGCTTGGCCAGCACCAAATTCATGGCTCAACTGGTCAATCAGCACGTGGCTCACGAACTGCTGGCCCTGGAACTGCTCGCACTGCTCCTGGAAAACCCCACCGAAGACAGCGTGGAAGTTGCTGCAGGATTGGTCAAGGAAGTGGGAGAAACGCTGTCCGAACTCTCGCCCCAAGGACTGCATGGCGTGTTCGAGAGGTTCCGCAACATCCTGCATGAAGGAGCCATCGGAAAGAGAACGCAATACGTTGTGGAGAATCTGTTTGCTGTACGGAAGGCTAATTTTGAGGGGTTCCCTGCCATTCCACCAGAGCTGGACTTGTTGGAGGAGGAAGACCTGATTACCCATGAAGTCTCTCTGGACGACGAAATCGACCCCGAAACTGCCATCGATCTGTTTCGTGTGGATCCAAACTTTGAAGAGAACGAAACGAACTATGCGGCCATAATCCGGGAAGTTCTTGGGGATGAGGAGGAAGATGATGAGGACGCTGCGAACGAAGTTGGAGGCGAGGCAGGGGTTGAAACCGCAGACCACGGGGGGCAGGTGTTGGACACTTCTAGGAGGCAAGTCATCCAGGACGCAACAGGTACAGACAACGTGAATTTGAGAAGGACCATTTACTTGACCATTATGTCAAGCGTAGACTTCGAAGAGGCGGGGCACAAGCTCATGAAGATAGACCTTCCATCAGGGGGAGAAATGGAGCTTTGCACTATGGTCCTTGAGTGCTGCAGCCAGGAAAGAACATACCTTCGGTACTACGGGTTGCTGGGAGAAAGGTTCGCGAAGCTTCGTCGTGTTTACCATGATGCTTTTGCCGAGCTTTTTGGAAAGCAGTACGAGCTGATTCACCGTTTGGAAACAGCCAAACTCCGCAATGTAGCTAAGTTCTTCGCAAATTTGCTAGCTTCAGATGCACTAACTTGGCGTGTACTCTCTTGCATTCGCCTGACCGAGGAAGAGACAACTTCCTCATCCCGAATCTTTGTGAAGGTCCTCTTTCTGGAGTTGGCAGAGATTCTTGGCTTGAAACAGCTAAACGAGAGGTTGATGGAACCATCACTGCAGGAAGACTTTTCAGGGATCTTCCCAAAGGACACTCCAAAGAACATGAGATTCTCTATCAACTTTTTTACTTCTATTGGCCTAGGTGGCATCACTGATGCGCTACGTGAGCACCTGAAGAATGTGCCGACGGCTCCTTTGCGGGCAGTATCAGATACTTCTTCTGATAGCGACACTTCCTCCGGTTACGAGGATGAGAGCAGTTCGTTTGATTCTGGAAAAGAGCGGGAAGATGGACGAAGGAGAAGTGCAGAGGATCGCACCTACGACAGGCATAGGAGACCCAGAAGCAGGGGGCATTCAAGGAGCCCTGTGAGGTATACCAGGAGCCGCAGAAGTCGCAGCCCACGTCGGCATTCCTCACCCTCTCCTCCTCGTGCTGCCAAAGTTTATGGGAGAAACTAACTCTGTGCACCATAAGATTTTCACAAGCTAGGCGCTTTGTATGTGTGCTTGTTTTTGGGTTAGTATCAAAGTAGATTGGACTGCATGAGCATTCATCCTTGGCTGTTTGAGACCACTACACAACTTACTCAGAAGGAATCAGCTGCAGACTTTCTCACAGTGTTAAACTTTTTGTAGTTGAGGGAAGATTTGATGTCATGTTAACGTTACAAAGCAATGGCCCATGAATGCAAAAGTTGACGACAAGTAAACTTGTCGTGTCTTGCTGTACCGTTGCAACATTGAATGTAAGGAGGGATGCATCCACCAAAACAGGACTCGATGCATCCAGGGAACCTCTTTTCACACATCGTAATAAACTTTCACTAACCAGTAAATGGGCTCTTTACTACTCCACTCATCGAACGGATTTGAGAAGCTTGATATACTGCGACAGCATGTTTTGCTTTGTTTAGGAAAGGGAGCACCTTGTTCTGTTTGTTCAAGGTTTCCTCATGACGAATTCAGACAGAGTGATCATGATCCATGGTTGGCAAAGCATTTTACAGACTTCATCATTTTGCGTGCAGAGAGCTATTGAAGACGTGCCACTTGATGGCTTGTCATTGTGCCATGCATTTTAATGCACTTGGGAGTCCACCTAGCAAACCCAGGCAACCCTCCGGCTCGTTGAAATTCTGAAATGGTACATGGGGATTGTGCTCTTTCAAAGATGGATCTGGCAAGGACGAAGATGAGTATGGAAGTTGCATGAAAAATCCACGATGTGTTGGAGCTGCAGCAGAGTTTGAAAACTGGTAAGGAGGTTGTAAGAGAAGATTTCACTTACTGCAAAGACAGGGTCGAAGTTACGGGATGGGCTTTGTTATGCTGCCATCGTGAGATGTCATCACCAATGCTTGAGAAGTTTGTATCTAGGTTTGCTGCTGGACCAGAATGAGGATTGAATTGCAAACCGAGAAGACTAGTGAGTCTTTCAAAGCTTTGTCAGGAGTTATTGTGCAGAATGGTGCAATTTGAATCATATCCAAGCCATTAGAGGGCACAGCCACTTCTTGCATCCCATGCGGTAATCCACCTTCATAGCACATCAAGAAAGAAAAGTAAAAGAGCATTTGCGGGGCGGATGGAGCACACACTACATAGCTTAACCTTTTCAGTCGTATCGACAACATGAGAGGGACAAATTTATCTGTTGGTGGAAAACTCGTCGGTGGACATTCAAGGACTTTGCCAAGCTTAGACAAAAAGAACGGATCGCGCACAAGAGGGGTCTCATAGAGGGTTGCCTCACCAAAGGTCCGAAAAATTCATCACGATTGACACCAATGCAGCTGGAGCATGTCACTGTGCATGGAGAGGCGATTGTCCCAAGTCTAGATAAGGTGGTACCTTTACTTGATACAGATATGAGAAAAACCAACACCTAGCGTTGGGGGACAACCACTTGAATTGCGGGCAGCAAACATCACTGAGAATAGCTGCCAGTGCCAGTGCTGGCTTCACATAAACCCTGCTCCATTTTTGGGCAGCAAGCTGGATATATCGTGCTAGGTCTCCATATCCAGCTCTACTGCCTGAAGGGAGGGAACACGGATGCAAATTTTCTCAACCATCTCTTTCGCAGAGCGTGTGAGCCTGGAAGCATAGCCGTTGTAGGTGCTGGAATTCTTCACAATCTGAACCAGATCATGCTTCACTGCCTCAACAGAGCGATAATAAGAATTGTCTATCCTTTCTGATACGACAGAAAGTGCAATAGGAAGGTGGATGACCATGTTGTATGCCAAGTATCTTCCAGTAGGGGGATCCAACCACGATGCATCAGCTGGGACGAGATCAAAGAAGAGCTCATACTGGTCATTAGAGAATATGTCCTGCACAGCTGCTTGAATCTCCTCCTTCACTTCCGGGGCAATAGAGCGGAGAGGCTCCTCTCCCTGTGATCCACTGCTGTGCATCTTAAACAGCTCCCACAAGCTGTGTTGGTAAAGCTCCTGTGTACTCCCAGACCTGGTGGATACCCCTGAAGTGAAGTCTGCATCATATAAGAGCTTATATCTCAGGTAGGGACTAAGTGGCCACTCTGGATCTTCTGGGCACAGTTCCATAATGGTTGCGTTGTACCAAGTATTCGTTCCATCTTCTTGGAGCCACATAACTTTGCAACGACTTCCTTCCTGCCACTGCTGATCTAATGACTCATTGAAGCGAGCAGGATCCACAAGAAAATCTGGCTGATCATTGGAAGGGTGTGGGAGCTCTAGTTCAAAAGTCCACCCTTGTAGATTTGATTCTTCTCCAACAATTTCAAGGGTGAGCATCGCAGTGGTGTTATAGCTTCCATCCGAACAGAATATGTACTCCATTTTCTTTATTTTGCAGAGTTCTGCTGGGTTCATTTTGTAGGTACCATCTATGCCTCGGCCTGCTGCCTCCCACGGCTTTTTCGACTTCCTATCCCGCAGTGCCTCAAGCCAGACTTTGTGCCCTTGTGGGATGTAGAAGACTGTATCTCCATACTGGGGTACATAAATTGCCTCAGTGCGGTACGTCTGCAGTAACCAGCTGTACTGATCGTACGGCCTTGATGGCATATCTAGGAAAGCACCATTCACATCTGCAGTATTTCGCTTGCCTGGCTTCTTTTTTTTACCGTTCACCTCCCTTTTATTAGCTTTTGCCTTTGATTTGCAAGTCGCAGGCCCGCCCTTGGAGGAGGAGGGCTGCCCTGCTCTTGAAACTCTCCTCTCACGTCGGGGCCGTATCCTTTCTTCTTCAGACACTTCAAAGTCAGAATCTGAAGTACCTGGCTCTTTGTACTTTACCGGCCTCTTCCGTTTGCGGCCACTTCTTTTTTGGGTATGTTCCTCCTCCTCCTCGTCAAACATGTAGGACAGCTCTTCCTCTGATGATGACTCCTGGTATTCTTCTTCATCACTTTCTTCATTTTCGCTTGACGACTCATCGCTACCAGAAGAGAGCAATAGCTGCTGCCGTGCACTTCTCCTTCCTTCAATTTGGCGCATTGTCACCATGTTATTTCTTTGCGATTGGTGTCCATTTGGTGGGGTGGCCGCAATTCGTTGAAGGGTTCTCGGGGACTGCCAGTCTGATGGTGCAGTCTCAGGAGGCAAGTCTCGCACCAGTCCTGGAGACTGAGCGGCAGCAGAGGGTGTTGCTGGTGCTTGCGAAATAGTGCGGCTGAACTGCTGAGCTTGAAAGATCTTCTCAGGTCCTTGATCCACTTCTTTTGAAAGGTGATGCACGAGGCCTAGTCTGAAGGCGCTTTGGTAGGGTTCCAAGTAGGGCTCACCAAGGAAATTGACCAAATCCTCATTCCTGGCTGTAACCTCTGGCGGCTGCTGGTTTTCAGCATCCACTACATTACCTTCAAGATCGCGCACCAGGGGAGCATAGTCCCTCGCAAAAAATTGATCGTATTGTGCACCAGCGAACGGATCTCCACCTCCTGAAGCAAACAGAGAAAATTGACCAGTATTATCTGATGCTACAATGGATCCCCCATCAGGAGTAAACTGGGCATCTACAACCATCAATGGTTCTGTCCACAGTTCGCTCACCCACGCCGATCGACGGAAGAGTTTCACGGGGACTCCGGAAACCACATCCCATATATATATTTGCCCATCATACCCCGCTGTCATGGCCATTCGGGGATCAAGGGGATGGCTCATGATCACGTAAACCTGTTCCTCATGCCCACGCATGCAAAAGCGCAACCTGCCCGTGCTCGTGTCCCATACGTAGATCTTCTTGTCTGCAGCAGCAGCAAGAAACAAAGAGTCATCTAAGCTCCAGCAACAATTATTCACGGATGGACTCTGAGGTGCTCGTCTGGCCCTTCGACATCTCTGCAATTGTTCCTCGTCAACAGGGCATTTGAGTGTGTGTATACACTGCCAACGGGCTTGCCTTGTATTCCCTTTCAACTGAGAGGGGTACCATAGCTTAGCGCTCCCATCTTTTGAAGCTGTGGCTATCTTGTCGCCATCATGGCTGAACTCTACAAAAACAACATCGTTGCAGTGGCCCCTTAGCTCGCAGATCTGGAAACAAATGGGCGAGTCCGAGGTTCCCTTCCCCTTGGAGGTCAAAGGCGTGAAGGACCACACCCTCGCTGTGAAATCACTGCAGCCCACGGCAAACAGCGTGCCAGCCTTATTGAACGCGCAGTGCAACATCTGTATAGCGTTCCCCGTTGGTGGTACTGGGTGCTGAGGCAACGTGGCATGCCGTATGGCTCCCACAGGGATCGTGGGGTCGGCGAGCGCAGCAGATGCAGATGGGGGTGCGGGATGCAGCGTAGCGATGGACGCACTGGAGCAGTATGGATCCCAGGCTTTGCAGGCACCGTCTTCAGAGGCCGAAAAAATCGTGTGCAGGCTTCGTGGATGGGTACAGAAGCGGACGGAAGTGATAGGTTTCGTGTGCTCGTTGTGCACAGAGAGGCACTCTCCGAGTTTGTCTTCATCCAGCTTCCAAACTCGCAGTGTGCTGTCATTCGAAGCCGAGACCAGCAGCTCGCTGTCCATGCTAATGGCAAGGTCGGTGATGTCTCCTTGGTGTCCACGGCACGTCCTCAAGAGGTATCCCGTGTTCCTAGACCATATCTTGACCAATCTATCATCGGCTCCCGTGACCACATACCGATTTTTGAAGTCGCACAGGACGCAGTACACTGCGCTTCGATGTCCTCGGAAGGTCCTCAAGTACTGCATGCTTTCCACCACGAGCTTGGTGTCGACTCGTTTGAGGTCACGCAGTCTCCTTTGGGCTTTGGCAGCACCAGCGCCTTGTCCTCCCACTTCCCTTTGTTCGAGGAACCATTCGATTCCTACCTCGTTCCCAGGCACGGCGTATCTCTTTCGCAGCTTCTGCGTTCTTCCGCCATGGTACCTGGCAGGTCCGAGGTTCCTGGTCAGGAGGGTCGGCAGCACGTTTGCGTTCGGATCCATCTTGGCGTCTTCCGCGAGCAGCAGTCGCAGCAGGTGTTCGAGGTGATCTTCTTGGACCTTCGGATGCGTGCACCTCCATTCTCTGTGCGTGTTTCGATGCACGTTCCCTGCGTAATCCACACGCTTGGGCAGCAGTCCCAAGCCGTCCACTTCGCGTTCCATGGCTTCCGCCGCTTCCTTGCACGCGCTCCCACGCAGCCATTGCAGCACCAGGCCGTGCATCTCCCCTTGCAGCTCCTCCCAGGACCTCCCGTCCGCCTCTTCCATCCCCTCTGCTCTCGCTCGCGAGCGCAGCACGCGCAGCACGCGCAGCACGACCGTCGAATGGACGTTCGATGCGCCGATCGTCCTTCGTCTCCCACCACGGTTTTCGAAACAGACCCAAACACGTCTCCCTTTCGAAAGGAAACGCATCCGGGTTCGAAACCCAAGGTGACCCGGATCGGCGTCCCTTTCGAAACCGATGCGAATGCACCCCCAGAGAGAGGGAGAGAAGAAACTCACCCAGAGGGAGAGAGGGAGAGGCGAAGGACACGACGTGGCAGATGAAACGTGCAGATGCGTGTGGCGACGACACGTGGGGAATACAACGGGAGTTACACATGCTTGGCGTGGTGCGTGTAAAGGAAGGAATGGAAGATCGAACCTGTACCCAGGTGCAAGAGGAGGAAGAAACGCGAGGGGAAGAAGGTAGAGCGAATCGACCAACCCTCCGTTCACAAGGACGATCACATCTCTCCCGCCACCAACTGGACGTTCAAAAGCTCCTCCTCTTCGATGATCTTCACGCGACAATCCGTCTCGGGACTGGACACGCAAAGGAGCGCGTAACCTTGCGCGATGACGTCCTCGCTGAGCATGCCTGCGGATTGGTCCACCTTTCCGCTCACCTGCACGAATGCGATCCACCCACGTGTGAGCTGGGATTCCGTTCTCACACCACCGCGACGTGCCACGCTTCCCAAGCACTCGAATTTCCACGCACCAGTCGGGAAGGACACGTCATGCACACGCCCATCTTGCAGTCGTGCGGTGCATCCACACCTGCGTCCAGCGCAGCTTCCAGGATGGTTTCGCCTTCTTCCACCTGCACCACGTGCACCGTGCCGTCCAAGTCTTCGATTTCCACCTTCTTGGCCCTGGACGACACAGATCGGAGGGGTCTGGAAGGACGCACGGTCCTCGCCAGCCTCCCAGTCGGTCGGAATCGCGCCGTGCAAGTCGTGTGTGCGCGCATCGTCACGTACGTCGACACACTGCAGACGTGCAATGTCTCGCCATCCATTCCCCTCGGACGCGGATAGGATCCTTCGTGCCCATGAATCGATGTCTTTCTCGAATGCTCTCGATCGAACATCGAGACCTCCAAGGAAACCTCCCTCCCCTCCCCCCATCCAAAACGGCTCCTCTGCGCCCCTCGATCAAATCTGCGCTATCTCTTGAAACCTTTCACTTCCAAATCCCCGTCTTTTACCCATACCCGCAGAGGCGATCCTCGTCCTCCTCCCATCGGGTGGGACGGTTTCGTGTCGAAACGAACCCAACCGGGGTGGTTTTGCCGGGAAATTTGCTCCAGGGGCGGAAGGAGGGTCCGAGCGTCGGTCCTGGTGGTGGCGTGTTGGTGACGAGCTGTCGACGTCCATGGTGGGATGGAAGAGCGCATGAGCGACGAATCAGCATGCCATGCTCGTGAATAGGGGAAGGAGAGGCGTTTGGAACGAGTGGAGGAAGTGCCTTGGATGCGGAACCACGGCAAGGCGGGGATGTGGAAGCATCCAGCGTGGTCAGATGAGGGAGGCCACACACGTGGGAATCGTACATCATCGTAGAACACGTAGGTTAAAAGCACACGAAACAGAGGCAGTGTGCGGAGCAGTGTCCATGGGAATCGTGCTGACTTCGGCTGCGCCGGTCCTCCAAGCATGGGGTGGGAGAACGGTGGCAAGCGACGGAGTAAAGGATGAGACGGATGATGCACTGGCATGGAAAGTTGCCAACGTGATCAGTTTACTCCCTCTGCTTTCCTGGTGCGCATGGATCGTCATCGGAAGCAAAAGTGCCACGCACAAGGAAAGGCGTTTCGTTTACGCTGCCTGCTATGCCATGCCCCTAGTTCTATCCTGGTACAGTGGAGAGAACTCACCCGCCATCTATGCATACCTGTTAAGTGCGTTACACTTCCAGGTCGAACGCAAAGCAAACAACGTGGCCTTGTCATCGGCCCAAGGAAAAAAGCGCGAGAAAACCGATTTCCTCGCGCACGATTCCGCTCGCAGCTTGGATGCATCGACTCCAAGTGAGGGAATCCTGGCTTCAACCGGCACTCTGGACAATCTGGTGAGGGAAATCGAGGAAAATAAATGGGTCTCTTCAACCGAAGAACTGCGGTCGTGGGATGAGAGGTACGAGCTGAGAAAGCTGCGCGTGCCAGAGCTCAGAAAGTTGGCCAAGGCAAGAGGGGCTACCGTTGCGCTCTCACGGTTGAGAAAAAAGGAGCTGATTGATTTGCTCGAGGAACTCATGTAAGGACGCTCTATTTTGCTTCCTCCTCGACCAGTGCCTTGGGTCTCGGCACCGCTGCTGTAACCTGAACTTCTACCATGTACTCGGGGCGTATCAATCGTCCTTCCACGAGGGACCGGGCTGGCAAATAATCTCGATCGATCCAGCTTTCCCATGCCCTGTTGAACTCCTCTGCGTAGGCTATGTGCGATAACCAGACCTGGGCGTGAAGGATGTGTCTCTTATCCGTCCGAGCTTGATTAAGGAGGCCATCGATGATCTTGAACACTTGCGTTGCTTGACCGAACACGGACTGTACATTGGTGTCCGAGGCCCTTTGTGCTGAAAGGTAGACGATCCCATCACTGATTGCTCCTTGACTTTGCCTGGCTGCGCCAGGAAGCCCCCCTGCAGAAGGTACAAGTCGCTTGATGCTCCCGTCTTTGAATCCACCTTCGTAGAGCGAGGATTTGGTGGGTCTACCTCGTTTCTTCACGTTGTTGGCAGGTGGCAACAGCGTCACGTTGTCGATTCTGGGCCGATTCTTGGCCCCTTTCGGCCTGCCACGTTTCCGCGGGGTGGTGGAGCTGGGTCCGAGCGCGTCGCTGGAGGGCCTTTCCTCTCCTTCCAGGACAAGCTCAGCGGCCAGGACCATGGAACGGGTGTGGTTTTCTTCGTACAACTCCTCCTCGCCGCTTTCGAACCGCACCTGACGCCGAAGGACGCATGCAAGCCGTCAGCTTCGCGTTCCACGGTTCCCGCTCCTTTCGGTCCTGGTTTTCGCGCCTTTTGAACGCCTTCGCACCTTGTACAGCCCGCGTTCCATGTCGTAGAGCACCACGGTGCCTTCCTCTGCACCTCTTCCCGTGCTTCGGTGCACGCGCTTGCCCACAAGTGCGGCCATGCTCGGTGCGCTTGCCGCTTCTTCCCACGAGGCCATCGCGCACGAGTTCGCACGTTCGCTCGTTCCCAGACACCGTGCCTGATGCGACCCTCCCCTTTCGAAACCGCACCGATCCCCTTTCAACCTCGGTTTTGAAACCGGAGCCTTCCCTTTCAACCCGGAGGTGGACGTGGGAAGAGGTGGTTCGAACTTCTTATTTACAACGTGAAGGGCAAGGTGTGGGAGGAGGCACGTGGGTGTGGGAACGATCCAGCTGGCACAGCAGGTGCAGATCTGTCCTTGCACCGTACCTTGGGAGACAAACCACGTGTGAGTGGGTGGTCTAGAAGAGCAAGGTGCCTTCAACCTTCGATCTGGATGCGGACCAAAGGACGGGTCAACTTGGACCGCAGACGTAAGAGGAGAACCAAGGAATTGCAGAACAAGCTGATGGCCAAACCCCACCAGAGACCCGCAGCCTCCATACCCCTGTCGAAGGCCAAATACAGCCCGGCCGGCAAACCCACAGCCCAATACGCAAACAATTTGGAAAAAAATGGAGCTTTCGTCTCACCCAGACCACGCAAAGACCCCGCAGAAATCACGCCCAGACCGTCAAACAACTGAAACGCCCCGGCGATAGGAATGAGCTGAGCAGCCTTTCCCAAGGTCTCTGGATCAGAGGTCCATATGCTTGCAATCGTGCGCGGGAAAAGGATGAAACATGTCGAAGCTATGCACATGAAGAACGACCCGACGATCAACCCGCTCAGCGCCGAATCCGATGCCTTTTCACGGTCGTTCTTTCCCACCGCATTGCCCACCAACACGGCCACAGCCTGAGAGATGCCAAGAGGCACCATGAAGCTGAGCGCACCCAGTGTGTTTGTGATTTGGTGCGCAGCCACCGTGACCGTTCCTAACCTTCCCATTAACAGTGCAGTGAGTGTGAACAAGCCGCTTTCCAGTTGGCTCTGGAAGCCCATGGGCAGGCCAAGTTTGGCAAGTCCTACCAGTGGCTTGACCTTAAACGACTTTGGGTTGAGCTGGAACAGTGTGGGGACACTCTTGAGGACCGGCCTGAGGATGGCCAAGGCCATGATGAACCTGCACAGGACGGTAGCAATGGCACTGCCCGTGATGCCCAATGCAGGTGCTCCGAGGTTTCCAAAGATAAGCACCCAGTTTAAAACCACGTTGGAGAGATTGGCAATGATGATGGGTTTGAGCAGGGGCACCGTGTTGTTCGTGGCCTGCAGGGCGGACCTCATCACCGCAAAGAGGAATCCAGGGAGGACCCCACATGCATTGATGCATGCGTATCTGGATGCCACTGGGATGAGCCCTTCCGGTTGTCCCATGGTCACGAGCACTCGTTCGGTTTGGAAGAGTGCTAGGACGATCGGGATGGTGAGAGTGGCGGCCAACATGGCTCCCCTTTGGACGTTGGTAGGTACGGCCCCCATTTCTTCTGCTCCGAAGGCTTGTGCGATCACCGGATCGACAGATTGCAAGCATCCAAACCCGAAGCTCATCCAGAACCACGTGATGGACGATCCCAGTGCCACTCCAGCCAGCGCATCTTTGGCCAAGCGGCCGACCATGACGGTGTCGACTACGCCCATGAGCAGCATCCCGACCTGCACCGCGGTCAGGGGCGCAGCCAGGCGCGCCAGCACCTTCACCCGGGTCTCCAGGCGCTTTTGCAGGTGCGCATGCACCACCACCGTCCTCGCACGCGTCCTCGTCCGTCGCCGGAGACCCAGGCGTGCGCCGGCAAACGCCATAGCCGTCGCCATGGCCGTCGACGTTGTTTTTGCACGTGTTAACCTCGTCGTGGACGCATCTCCTTCCTCTCTGTCTCCCCCTCTCTCTCACACCCTCTCACGGTGTTTCTCCCTCGACGTCCTCTGGTCTCAGACCATCCGCTTCCTCGCCGCTCCTCTGGCCATGTCCGTGTCCTTCACCTCCTCTCTCCCTGTCCGTCTCTCCACCTTCGTTCCTCTCTCCGCTTCACACACGCTCTTCGCATCGCTCGCGGCTTGCCGATGCGCGCTCGCACGCACTCGGCTGCCCGCTCGCCATCGCCAAGCGAACACCCGCGAAACCGAAAGTTAACCTTCGAGAACGCCTCTCGAAACTCCGACGAATCGAAGTTAAGCCGAAAGTTAATCAAAGGGGGAACGTCGGGGACCGACGGATCCGATTCGGAGTTTCGAAAGGTTAATCGACGAAAATCGTAGGGACGGGGAGGGAGGGATGAAGATTAACAGAGGGTTAAGTCGTGCGATGGACACGTCGGCGCGCACGTCGAGCGCGATGCGCGCTTCCGTGCGCATCGTTTCGCGCCCATTCGAGGCGAAACGAGGCATGGTTGGACGCGAAAAGCCATGCCGAAGACACCTGGGAACAAAACCACACGTGGGTCGGAGACAGTCGAGCTCCAGTGGGACAGAAGCCGAGTCCCAGGTGCGCACTCTGGACGTGTCGAAACCCACGAGACGGATGGCTGCGTCGCAAATGGCTTCGTTGCTGCTCTTTCGACACGTCTACAATGCCGAGGAAGCATCGGCGGAACAGTACACCCGGAAGTTCCGAGAGAGGTTCGAAACCAGCATCTCTTCTGCCACCCTTTCCTACACTTTCGACATCCCTCCGGGATGGAAGGAGCAACTGGTGTCTCTGAACGATGGAAAGCTGTACGGAGTGGATCTGAGATTCACCAGCGAAGATGGGAACGCAAACTTGGCAGTTGCCGTGCTGCCATACGCAGGAAGGGAAGAAATCCAAGAAGCTGGACCGCCAGAGGAGGCGTTCGAAACTTTCGCGCCCCTGCTGACGCCCATGCTCACGGGAGAAGGAGACGCCGACGTCGAACTTCGCATTGTGGACGAAAATCAAGAATCTGTTGGTCAAGGATCGGAGGCAAAGACCTTTTACTGCTATGAATTAACCCGTCCTCATGCCTTTGTGAAGGCCCACGTCGCAGAAGGACTGCTGTACTTGTTTACTGCCACTGCAAACGATAGGCAATGGAGAAACTACAAAGATGCACTTCGCGATCTGACGCGCTCTTTCAATGTCCCAAAGAGCTGATGAATAATGGCTTTTTGATGAGTAATGCTTCAGTCATGAGGCTGCGGATGCATGCAGCTCGCCCAGCTGGTACTCCAAACGGATCTCAGACAGATGGTCATCCTGGAAGGAAAGCTGGAGGGCCACGAATGGGAGAGAACTTTTGGAAGTATTTTTGAAATGCCCCAGTTGCCCAAAAGACCTGCGGAGCTCGATTGTGGCCATCAACTCCTGTTCCTCTTCGGACCCCGTGTGCCAAACAGAAGCTGCCGTAATGGATAGGGAATCTCTTTTATTGAGTTTGTGATGGGTCTGTAACAAAAACTCCTGCAAGGCTCCTTCATCGTTGAACCAACGAATGAGCATGTCCGAGCTACGAGATATTCTTTGCTTGGAAGCAATCCCTCCAAATAGCCCCCCTCCCAGCGTAGTTCCGACATGAAAGGACAGATCATAGTCAAAGTCACTGTTGTAGAAGCTGGACTCGACTGACACCCGATGCAAATCGCTGCAATTGGTGGCAGCTTCCACCTTCCCCCAGGAACTACCACCGGTATTCTTCACAGTCGCACTTGCACGTGCCTCGTCCAATCCAGCTGCATCGCCGATGACACTGGTCGAACCATGCAGCTGGCTTCCCAGTGAGGAAGCTTGACATAGCTTTGCTTTCCCTTCTCCCAAGCTTTGCCACGACCACCCGAACCGTTTTTCGGCAGATTTTGTGAGTTTTTGCACACTTCCAAGCCTTCCTCGGAATGCATCTTCGCCAGTCCATCCTGCGAGCGCATTCAAAGCGCCACGAAAGCCACCTCTTGTTACCCTTTCCTGTGCGTCGATGCAACTGTCGAAGGCTTCCATCGCTCGGTTCACCAGTCACGCGACGTTCGCAGACGACAATTCGGACGTGCCATCTCTTGTAACGCGCTTCGAAGGTCGGCTGATGGCGATTCCGGAAGAGAAGACACGACGCACTGCAGCACAGGCGACTCTTCGAGCAATGGCGAATGTGTCCCGAGATTCTGTTCCTGAGTGAACTTGATTCATCTCACGAGGCTACGAGGACCAGCCATGCTGGGCACCAAAGAGGCCACAACAACGAAGTGAACGCCTTCGTATGCATGGAAGAAAAGAATCACGCAAGACTTGTTTGGATCTTGGCATTCATTCATGTGGGTTTTGGTCGAGATGCATGATAGAAGGACCACAAAGAGCTACCGCTCGAGGTGGTGTTTTTCTACTCGAAGCGTGCTCGTCAATGTTCCTTCGTATGAACTTGTACCAAGTACAATTGACCCAAGCATGGCAAGCGTCGAAAGATTCTCCATTTGCAATGTAGAATGGATCGTTTTGGGCAAACTTGTTGTGCACTATCCATCGCACATCCAAACTAGTAGTCCGACGCATGAGCAAGGCCCTTGGATTTGAGCAAATGTGAGCCGATTGGATGGACTCTTGGGCAAGCAACTACGAATCCTTTGCGTTGGGTGAAAGGACGTTTTCTGCGATGAACATTCCACAAGTAACAAACTAACTTCCGGAGCAACTATTCTGTTCGTAGGCGGAGGAATAGCTCCCGACACCTTTGGTTCTTCACGAGTATTGTAATTATGCCTCGGAATATCAACTCTCTCCATATTATAGGAGTGCGCAATGCGATGGCGCTTGGTTGCGGTCTTCTCTTGTAGTGGCGAGAGATATTCGTAGTTTATGCGCATGTGGCATTTCCCCCCGAGTTTCAGTCTTGCACAAAGGAGTTTGATCCCACCATAGAGCGCATCGCCATCCATCGACGCCATCAAACCATGGCATGCAAGCATGGTCCTCGACGCGCGTCTTGCATTCAAGCGCACGTAGCATCGTCGCAATTGGTTCTCCCTCGACGGTGCATCGGACGTTGTGATGCTTGCCACGTGGTCAGCGAGTCGACCGTTCACCTTCACAACACAACACAACACATACGAGCGGGGCGGGGCGTCGTTTCGCGTCCAATCACAGGGCAGGATCGGCTTCGGACACGGTCGTATCCTGGACACGTGGCACCCGCGTCGGTCCACGTCAGCAGGCGGAGGTGCATCACCTACCTGTGCGGTCGCAGCGTTCGCCACGTGGAACGAACGAAGCCACGTGGACGAGGTGACGTATCTTGGAATTCGACGGTTGGGAGGAAACACAATGGCATCGACTCCTGGAATTGCAACCGACGGCCATCACGGAGGAGAGGACGTCGCACAGCGTGTACCAGTCCACCCACTCGACGTTCGAGGTCGCGGTGGGAAGCGGCGAAAACGATGGTCGAACAACTGCAAGGACAGAGGGATGGTGGAAGTGGCTGGTCCGAGTGAGCCCGATGATTCTTGGAATCACACTGGTTGTCCTCCTCTTTGCGATCATCTTCCTGGCCATCCTCGCCATCCTGCTTTCCTCAGAAATTTAAGACCAGACTTCAAAGCACACGAACGAAGAAGAGCTCCCGTGCGTGGAAAGGTCAGGAAGTAGAAGGACACTCCGTGTGAGCAAGGTATCAGGACAGAACCGCCCTTCCATTGAAAAGGAATTGCTGCAAACCATGCAAACCAAGATGCATTGCACCTGCGTTCATGGGAGCTGGTTTACACGTGGCATGCAAGAGGCTGGTGCTTCTTCATGCAGGATGTGTACTTCATCCTTCATTTTGCGAAAGGTGAGGCTGATGCGTGTTCCCCGTGGTTGGATATTGCCCCCCCACATGTCTGAAGTACGGGCTGGAATGCCATGCTCCCATTCGTACCTTGCACTTCCACACATGAAGAGCACATCTCCCCGGTGCAAAATAAACTCTTCCCTACCTGTGCCACGCAGCTGTTGGAATACCATGACACAACTGCTACCCAAAGAAATGCTGAGAATCCCATCCGCAAAGGCTTGCAGGTCCACGTGGCTCTTGATTCCTTCTCCAGGACTGTACTTGTTGATGATCATCTGATTGAAACTCGGATTCCGCTGTGCAAACGGCTCCAATGTGGGATACACTTGGGAAGCATTTCGGAGCAATCGGTGTACACGTTCTACTGCCCATTCCGCCCAGATTGGAAACTGGCCAAACCGCATGGCCTGATTGTTGGTTCCAGCCACCACGCCTTCATCCATCACGTCTTCCAGCAGATTCCGTTCGCAAGCGTCGCACAGGCCACCTCGAAACACGTATAGTCCGTCCACCACCACGTGCGGTTCGAATTTGACCCTCGCGCTAAGACACGAACAAATCTCCGACCTCTCTTCACCATCGACAGCGGCCTCCAAATCGCTCGTGGTAGACGTCGAGGCAGAGGGGGACGTTCCTAGCGCGTCGTACACCAGACGTGCAACTTCGTCATCCTGTTCGCGACCGTGCATCCTTGACCAAGGCGGTTGAAATGTACCCCAGTTCTCTGCGAGACATGGGCTCGATCCCGCCCTAGCTGGTCGGCAATCCACAAAGCAAGGTGTATTTGTGTGCATGATGCTGCATGCCAGCCAGACACTCGCACAGGAGGATAAGACGTGTGTGCAAACTAAGAAGGAAGAGCTAGGACGCTCCAGCTTCATTCTGACAGCATTTCCAGGACTGCTATTGCCTCTCCGCGGATCGCAGCGAGCCTTTCCGTGCGTTTGCTATCACTGGAACCAGCATTCTGTTTGATAAAGACGTCCAGACAATCCATGAATCGTCCAGGACGCACCGTGACTTTCATCCTTTCGTCTGGCTCTTCATGCTTTTCCCAAGAACCTCTCTTCACCATTCCACGCGACGGTCGGATGTTCTGCTCGCTGATTCCGCCAGCTCCAGACCAATCACTGCCAAACGCACGGGACAGCAATGCTTGTCGCCTTTCTTTCAAGTTTGCACCACCTACAGACATCAGCTCCTTGATGAAAGATGCTTCGTGTCGAGGCACCTGGGCTTCAGGAAATTGTACAGGTTTCACCTCGCTCGTGCACAGGTCCCTAGCCAGCTCCCTCACAGTGCACAAACGTACCAAAAGCTTACGATCCCCGACCTCGGGCCTGGTCTCCATATCGTCGATGAGCTGCCCTGCTGTTTGGGCCATCGCAGCCAGATCTATGCCTGCTCCATCTGCTTTTTCAAGCGCAAATGTCAAAAGCTTGCGCCTTTCGACGGGCTCGGCAACACGGACCAGTGTGTCGACCCATTTCAGCTCGGGTGGCATGTTTTCTCTGACAGCTTCCACGGCAAATTCTCGCACCTGCAGCAAAATTTCAAGGATTTGCCTTGGTCCCTCTCGCTCCACCACCATGATGTAGGAGGACAAGGTGTTCATGAAGACACTGTCCAAGGACTCGGCTCTCTTCCGCACTGCTCCTTGAAGTGCATTGCCCATATCAAATTCGCAAGCCTCTCCCAGAGCTTCGGCGGTGGTTTCTTCCACGAAGAGTTCTTGCGTAGCTTCAACGATGATTTCATCCAGCAGCTTCCTCGCTCTTCCGATCTCCGCTTCCAAGTCCAATCCACTTTCTGGCGCCGCCCTTGGCCTCGGGACACGTCGCAGGCGCGCCGAACTTCCTCTCGTGGCGAGCATGCACCTCGAATGCTTCGCCAATAACATCGTCACGTTCGAACAGTAGCACGGCTTCGCGATCAAGCTGCGGCCAGCACCTTCGAAACCGAACCGATGTCTCGGATCCTCCAACTCTGGGAAAAGTGACAGAGGATCCAGCGGACGAGCGTTCAGTCGAAGCGATATGGCACCCACGGCCACGTGGACCAGCTCAAGCAAGCAAAGCAGAGTTCCAGAGCAACGGCCAGAAGGAAGAAGCGAGTCCAAGGTGGACGATGTGCAGACTTGGCGGCAGTCACCTCCCTTTCGTGCCAGCACTTTTCCAGCTGTGAAACACGCTCCAGCAAAGCAGCCACCACAACGTCTTGGGATGGTGGGCTCGTGGGACTTGCAATCTCGGCGTTCAACACGATTTTGTTTTCGACCAGCTTGGCTCGAGCGCCGAAACGCAACGTCGACAGCGTTTCAGATGCGTGAACTGTGGCTGGAGAGCAGCAGAGGACCAAGGTGGTGTACGAGTTGCCACCCAGGGAATCTTGCAATAGACGAGTCAATTTCGAATCCCGATAACGCACGTGAGACGTCTTCCCGTCGGTCAATGCACAAATGGTGTTTCCAAGAGCGCTGAGACTCTTGTTGATTTGGATGGCTTCCTCCAACTGCTGTCCTTCCGTTCCGGTCTTTTGCTGCCTCTCGCTACCGGCCAGATCAAGTAGATACAGCTTGCAACTACGTGGTTTTCCTTGGAGGTGCATACGAAGCTTCAGGATCAGAATCAAATGCGAACGCGAGGACTGCTGGTTCATTGATGTGGCAGACACCGCACGGTTGTTGTTTGCCTTCTGGACGATCCCAAGTGCTTCTTCCTTCGAGTTCAAGGCAGTTTCGCTCACACCCACAATAACCACGCCCGTTTCCGCGGTGGTCTTGATGGCTAGATTGTCTTTGTTTGGATCCACCAGATCCCGAAGCTTCTCACAGTACATCTCCACCACCGATATGGTCATGGTGTTTTCCTTCCTTACGTCGATGCGTTCCCAAAGCTTGTCCATCACCCTCCAAACAATGCCTTGTTCTTTCGGATCTCCTGCACCGCCCAGCAACGAGTGGGTCTTTCCTGCTCCGGTTTGTCCGTAGGTAAAGATGCATCCGTTGTGCCCTTCCAGGACGTGATTGACAGTGGGTTCCACTTGTTCGAAGAGTTCCTTTTGCGTGGCCTCTTCTCCCAGCACGCTGTCGAAGGTGAATCCGTTCTCCACGAGATGACTCCCTTCCTGTTCCCAGCTTTGGTACGTGATCCTTCCCAGCGCCGGATCCGCGCGCAGACACCTCCGTCCCTCGCTACCGCGCACGTCGGGACGCTGGTTGGGATGCTCCTCGCTTTCGGAAAGCGGACGGACGCGTGCGACCACGCGACAACGCGTGCTTACGCTCGCCATCTTCCGTGCTGCGCTCGTGCTGCGCTCCGGATGGAAGAAGCAGTGGAGTTAATTTGGAACTTAACCTCCTCCGAATCCAAGCACCCATGGACGAGGGAGATGCGAAGTTAAGTGGGACGTTCACGAAAGCAGGAAGGAGGTACGCCAAGCTGGCAACACGGTTCGTTTATTGCGAAAGGAGGATGCGGTTGCACCACTCAATCCTCCGTCTTGATGCGCTTGGCAGGAGGTGCGGTTGGATTGCCGTTTGCATCGAATTCGGAGTCCAAGCAGCGACGGAGGACCAACTGACCTGCGTGAGCGATGCCCAAGTCACGGGTGAGACGCACCGCGTCTCGGTAATGCCACTCGTCCTCCTCTGGGTGCCAAAAAGTCTCAAACGGCTCACCCGTGATGGCACAGTGCTTCTGGTTGTCGTCAGCTGGCACGCTGTGTACCATGCGGAGGGCTTCTGCAGCTGTAGGAGCAGCGGAAACCACGGGAGGTGCATCCTCTTCGTCGGCCTCTGTGCCCCCAGCACTCATCAGCCAGCCCGATTCCTTGGGATACCATTGCCTGCTGGCAGTGCCCCTACTAGCTGCACGCCGGTTCTTCAAGAACAATGCATCCAAGTGTTTGCTGTACTTCTCTTGACTGTCAAAACGACGCCCAGTGGTCTTGCACTGGTATGGGATGTTGTCGTACAAGGATTTGATGAGGAGGTCCTTAAATTGGTTCGCGTTCAAATCCTTGAATTCAGCGCTTATGACCTGTGATTTTCCCGACCCCTTCGTAGGCACGCCCTGCTTCTTTTCCTGTGGCCGAGAAGCCGTGTTTGCACCCAGCACCCCGGAACTCACTAGAGAACTCAGCACATCATCAGGAACGTTTGGGCCTGCAGCTGGTCTCCCCCCGTATCCTGGGCCTGGTGCTGCAGGTGTCCCACCAACCGCAGGACCCGCATATCCTGCAGGGTAACCGTATCCGCCACCTGCCCCTGGATACCCACCCACGGCCCCTTGCGGTTGCATTGCCATGGGCATCATAGCTTGCCCTTGTCGCAGGCTTTCTTCGTACCGAATCTGAGCCAGTCTTTGCTCGATTGCTGCCAGCAAAGGAGGTGGGAAGTACCCTTTCCACGTTCGCATGAGGTGAAGCATTGGTTCCCTGCTGGCAGGAGGAGAAGAGGCAAAGGTGCTGCAGAAAAGAGCGAGTATTTTGGGGGCGAACATGCTCATGTAGGGTTGGCCCACATTTTTGATGATGCTGTCAATCAAGTAAAGCCTGGGCAATCGCTGCGGAGGCTGAGCATTGTAGATGGTCTGTTCTATCTTTTGCACAAAAAAATGACCTAGGTTCCTAAATTTTCCAGCTGACGATCGGATCGCGTTCGCAAGGGCAGGCAGCAAGGCATGCATTAGTAAGAAGCTCGCCTAGGCAGCAGCGGGCCATTGAAAGGACGCATGGGCAAGACGATTCGCACGTATTTCGAGGCAACGACGGCACAGCAGGGTTGCTGCCCGGACGGAAGTGAAGAATGTGCGAAGATCGTGGCGTCTCGTCGTTGTCCTCGTGGTTGTGCTGTGTCCGAGGGCATTCGCGAATGATGGCGGGTACGTCCGACGCGTTCTTCGTTTTCGTTTGTACGGTCGACCGTTTTCTTGCGTTTCATACCTATCATTGTCAGCGTGGTGATGACCGGCTTGCTGTTGAAGGTGAGTGCTGCGAGGTTGCGGTCGAAGTCGCTCATCACCTTGGCGGTGATGGGGTCGAGCGGCTGCGTCCCCATCATCTCGACACCGCGGACGCTTGTTCGTCCCTTTCTTCGACGTGTTGGGAACGGATCGGTTCGAAATCTCGCACGTCGTCGTCTCCTTGACGTCCTTGCGGATGCACGGATGCACTTTCGTTGTCCTTTATTTCGTCTTCACGGCGCACTGGTTCCACGTGCAGTTCGCCGCGTCCACCGCGTCGCAGCCGGATGCTTGCACGGCCTTCGTCCTTGGCACTCGATCCACCAGGCGGACGTCAAGCGCCACACGTGGACGTGTGTGTTTTCGTGCTGCTGCTTCCCCAGCACCTGCAGGTGCTGTTTCCACCTTTCTTTTCGTCCCTTCGTCCAAGCTTGCGGTCCTCGATCGCCGCCAGCACCACGCACGACCTGCTCCGCGGATCCAGCAACGTCCCACGCGCCTCTTCGCTTCGTTCTTCACTTGCTTTCGTCGCTCGTGTCGCGGTGCGACGACGACGAACAATGCGCTCGTCGCACGTGCGTCGTCCCATCCCCCCTCCCAAAAAGACCGCAAAAAGATCGGTCAAAGACAGCGGTCCATGCGGTCTCTGCAGGCGCGGACGGTTCGTCTGCCTGCCGACGTGGCGCTTCGACGCAGGAAGCGGAGAAGGCGCGAACGAACGAACCGTCGCGACGTAGCTGGGCGTGGAAAGGAAGAGAAGAGGCGTCTGGTCGCGTCTGGATGGAAACGCAGGCGTGGCAAGGATCCCTTCTGCAGCCGGACGGCGCACGCCGGAGACGCGTCCCACCGCGTGCGTGTCCATCCGACGCCGCGGCTCGGCACCGCGCGTCCCGTTCCTGCGCAATTTCGGTGGTTTCGGGTCTCGCAACCTCGTGTCGCAGCTCGCCTCGCCGCGGTCCGCGTGCGCGCCGACGCTTCCTCCGTCCCGCCATGGCTTCGGAGAAGATTCTCCCATGGACCGTGTCGGGCCGATCCCAGCAGACGAATCCAGTGAACTCGAACGTAAACTCGAACGTAAACTCGAACGTAAACTCGAATCGATCAAAACCAGGTTAAGCATCGAGTTAAGCGAAGGGGGAGGACCGGTCGAAGTTAAGCATCGAGTTAAGCGAAGGGGAGGGAGCGGTCGACGGTGCGACGTCGGCGATGGGCATGAAGCTATGGCCGGTTTCGCCGTGGAAACGAAAGGCGCTGCTGAGCTACGAAGCCTTGGAGGTGGAGAGAGGGATCTGCAAAGTGAAGCCGAGGTCGCCCAGGAGAATCGCGGACGTGGTGCGACAAGATCCCCTGGGTGTGGTGCAACGTGCAGGTGTCATTGCCAACCAAGCCGTGCGCCTGGCCATCGCCACCAGAGACGTGGAAGACGATAGGACCAAAGCAGCCATGCTGAGAGATGCACTCGAACAACTAGGACCGTGCTTCGTCAAAGTTGGACAAGCACTCGCCAATCGACCGGACGTCCTTCCACCCGTGGCCATGGAAGAACTCACCCGACTCATGGACCAAGCCGAACCTTTCCAAAGAGAAATCGCCAGGGATATCGTGCTGAAAGAACTGGGAAAGCCGCTGGAAGACGTCTTCGAACGATTCCCAGATGCACCCGTGGCAGCAGCCAGCATCGGGCAGGTCTACCGTGCAAAGCTCATCGGAGGTGCAGAAGTGGCCGTCAAAGTGCAGAGGCCAGGAGCCAAGGATCTGGTGGAAAAAGATCTGGCGCTGCTCAGGTGGATAGCGGGATCTCCACCTGCCAAGAAGTACGGGAGGGAAAACTTGGGGTGCGACCTGCAAGTCATTGTGGACGAGTTCGGAGAAACACTCCTTGAAGAACTGGATTACAAACAGGAAGCAAACAACATGAGGGATTTTGGGAATAATTTCAACGGGGACCCCAACGTGGCCGTCCCATTTGCGTACCCTGAATACACGACCGAAAAGCTGCTTGTCATGAGTTGGCTGGATGGCGTGAGGTGCACAGACTTGGATGCCATGCGGGGATTTCGGATCGACATCGATGAATTCATTCAACGGGGGGTGGCGAGTGGGCTGAGGCAACTGCTGGAGTTCGGACTGTTCCATGGCGATCCGCACCCCGGAAACGTGTTTGCGATGCCGGACGGACGGATCGGCTATGTGGACTTTGGGAACGTGGTCGAAATCAGCCAAACCAACAAGGAGGCCCTTCTAGACGCGGTCATCCATGCGATGAACGAAGACTACGAAGAGATGGCACGGGACTTTGTGAGGTTGGGATTCATAGCGGAAGGCACAGACATAAGGCCTTTGGTGCCAGCGCTGCGGAGCACGTGGCGGGAGTCCGTGGGGAGCGGGATCGCAGACTTTAGTTTTCGGGACGTCACCAACAAGTTCAGCACATTGGTGTATTTGTTTCCCATTCGGATTCCCGCACGTTTTGCGTTGGTGATCCGCACGTTGCTCACACAGGAAGGTATATGCTTGACTCTCAATCCACAGTTTCGTTTCCTGGAAGCTGCGTATCCATACACGGCCAAGCGTTTGCTGAGCGATCCACTGTACAGCTCTCGTTTGTGTCAGATTTTGATCAAGGGGGGTGTTTTCGATTGGGAGCGTTTGCACATGTTGGTCCTTCTATCCATGCAGGGTGCAAGGAAGAGCGGTTTTTGGGTATGGGCATCCAGCATGTTGGATGGAGTGAAGGTGGTTTTTTCCAATCCACGCACTGTGCGTGACATTGCGTTGGCGATGTTGCGTAGCTTGCAATTGGCGTTCCGTGGGATGGTGTCCACCTGGTGGGCTTGCCTCCGTGGTCAGCGTCCAAAAGCACGACCTTTGGGTGCTCCAACCACGCACGGCGCCACACCAGGCTACTCCATGGCATGAGCATGGTGAGCTGGCCATCGGTTGTCTCCCATGGTGTGCATCTTTCTCTTTCAAATCTCTCTCCCTTCGATTCGGTTTCAAAATGGCGCGAAACCCGGTTCGATCCGGTTTCACCGGGGATCGAACCCGGGTCTCTTCCCTTTCGAACCCGTTCGACACCCCCGATCGACGGGACACGAACCCCAAGGCCTCGAGTTAAGTCGCGAGTTAAGTGCGAGGCTGCGATGGAGGCGATGCGCACGCGCGGCTTCTCGAGCTTTCATGGCGCGCACGAGCGCACGCGTGGCGTCGGCGGACGCAGGAAGGCGGCCGAAGCGACGTGGCAGCATCCCACCACGCGAGAGATCGAGACGGGACGACGCCTGCGCGTGGCCGTGGACGTGGACGAAGTGCTGGGCCGTTTCGTGCACTCCTTGAACGCGTTCGTGCTGGAAGCGTTTGGAGAGAGATACGACGAAAGCGATTACCACATCTACAGGTTTGCAGACGTGTGGAACTGCTCCGCGGAAGAGTCGAACCATCGCGTGCACGCCTTCTTCGCGTCCAAACACTTCTGCGACGGCGTGCCTCCCATACCTGGCGCCAAAGAAGCACTCGCCAGGATCAGCAGAGAATGCGAACTGCTTGTGGTCACTTCCAGGCAACACGTCATCCAACAGCAAACACTCGACTGGATCGACACGCACTACCCAGGCATCTTTCGAGAAATCCACTTCGGTAACCACTATGCCCTCGAAGGCACTTCCAAGTCCAAATCACAAATGTGCAAAGAACTGGGCGCACACGTGCTCGTCGACGACAACCCGTCCTATGCCGTGGAATGCGCCCACGAAGGGATCGATGTGCTGCTCTTCGATTGGAACGATCACTATCCGTGGTGCAAAACGCAAGAGGGGATCGACCATCCCAGAATCAGGAAAGTCACCTGCTGGAACACGGCAGAAAAAGCCATCCAAACACTCTCCAAAAGTGGGGACGCACTGAACGACTTCCTATGAAAGCAGAGGAAAAGCAGCGGAGCCCTGGTGGAGCGGTTGCCCACCACCACAGGGCAGTTGAAGGAAAGCCGAAAACCCAGAATGTTGCCCTCTGCCAATGGGCCGCAGGCTGAACTCTCTCCAGTAGGAAAGCGGTAGGAAGAAAGCGCATGCATAATGCGATGAAGTTTACTAGCAGGACAAATCACAGAAACAGGTGCAGGGAGCCCAAGCCGAAAAAAGGGCAAAAGCTCCATGCATTCATTGCCATGGCCCTACTTGCCCAGTGCCAACAACGAAAAAGTCACAAAAAGGACCCGGTGGATGAGTTCGTAAGATGTGTGCTACTGCAAACTGCAGCTTGCAGCCAAAGTATTTGCCTGAAGGCAGGAAGTGTCCCCCTTGGGAGCAGTGAGTTGATATTTGTTATTGTTGCATTTTTGCAATTCGGTTAGCTGCAGTTAGTGACCTCTGTACAAACCTCTTGACCGTTTTACTGTAAAGCAATTCCGTCAGAAGCATTCCTTTTCCCTCCAACCAGGCATGCTGCACTCATGACGGGACACCACCATGAGGTCGCAGGGCGTGCTAGGAATGTCCCGTCACTTGTTCTTTCGGGCTTGTTTGTGTTGACAAATCTTTTTGACAGCAAGGGCTTCGGCCACGTCGCGCATCAAATCTTCTTCACTCTCCAGCAAGGAATCTCCGAGGGCCTTGCCCATGTCTCTTCCCAGCGTCTCGTAGTCTTGCCTCGTGAAGTGATACCCAGCAGAAGACCCGGCCATGGAAGCTTCCAATGTGTACGAGTTGGAGACACCCAACTCGGTGGCAGCGGTCACGCGTGCTGCACCCTCCTTTGCCTGCAACACCTTGTACGTGCAATTAGCCAGGTTAAAGCCTTGGTTTCGCTTGGACAAGAGCAAAGGAAAAATACGAACTCTTTCCCTAGAGAAGGGCAGGCAATTTCTCCGCTGCTGCGATGGCTCGCAAGCAAAAGTGAAAGCATCCATCTTCCTCGAATGTCCGTGTATATCCACGTACAAAGCCACTGGACCCCTCTCTTTCAGCTGCTGTAGGAGCGACCTTGTGCGGAAAATGGTTGGATGCCTTGCGTTGGGAGTGGACCACTGCCGGTTGAGATCCACACCTGCCAGGTTGCAACGATAGCATCCATTGATCACTCCATCTGGATTGAGCATGGGGACAACCTTGAAAACAAACGATCTGCGCAGAAGCACTGCAAGCGGATCCATCGAGACCAAAAAGTCAAGGAACCCCTTCATCAGCCAGCTCGAGTTGGTTTCGCCAGGGTGAACCCGTGCTGTCATGAGCACGAACGGGCGCTCGTCGATGAGGGTGCAGTCCTCATGCATCTCCGTGATTGTGACGAGATCGCAGACCTGACCAGACAAGGTTTTGCAGAGCATCGTGCGATGCATGGACTCCGATGCCCCCGGTACTGCGCTTTCCAATCGACCAAGGTGGTGCTGCAAATCGGTGTACGTGAATGGATAGCACATGCTCAAGAAGTGACGACCTTCATGTTCAAAGGTAATGGTGAATGTCAGCATATGCAGGGCTTCATTGATGTTGTGTTTCTGATGCGCCCCGGCTCCCTTGGAGTTTCCTGCAGTTGGAGATAGGCATTGTTGGGCCCATCTGCAGTATGGAGAAGGGTAGTACGCAATATTTCTGCCCACTCTCCTCCAGATTCCACCTTTACCCTTGTTGGCAGTGAAGCAGAGAGGCTTCAAGCCCTGGTTGTAGACTGAGGTAGACTTCTTCAGGTTTACGATGTTGAACTTGTATGCCGTGCCAGGGGATGCTCCACTGACGCAGAAGTAGTACCACTGACTTCGACTCTTTAGATCATTGATGTCTTCAGATAAGAAGAGATCGTATTCGCTATCGGATACCTTGATGCTTCTGCGCAAGTTCCCAGATTCAAATCTCGACTCAAAGCACAGAGAGCCACCTGTTTCCGCCCCACCCAGGTCATTTTGGAAGCAATCAAAGACAATGCTGTACGTTGGGGAGCATACCAGCCGGTCCAATTCTTTCCTCATCAAAGCCTTCCGTACGGCAAAACCCTCGTTGTGGAAGGGGTCAGGTTGCTCCAAGTCCTCGGCATCTAGGTTCGGTAGATCGGAGTACGTCAAACCACCAGAATTCTTGTGTTGGACAAGTGGAGGAGGAAGGTCCGTTGTGGGCATTGGGGCACGCCCATTGTTTGACACCTCCGGAAAGAATGCTTCAGTGTCTGGGTCCACCTCGATGGTGGAAGCATCCAGGCATGCCACTTTAGGGGGGCGGGGGGGAATTGCTGGCAGCTGGATGGCTGCAAGGGACCAGCAGATCTTGTATGCCAACTCGAAAGCACTCTCCCTTCCAGACTTTGGATACAAGTTTTGGCACACATGAAGCATCATGGCTGCTGGAAGTGAATGCGCAACTAGTGCGGCTAGCATGTCCGGGTACTGAACCAGATTTCCCAATATGAAAGCAACGTTTTCCGAGATGGCCACATCCGTTTTGTGGTTAGAATGAACGCATTCCAAAAGTCGGATCAGCTCAGTTGACTGCAAGGCTGGAATGCAGGAATCATACCTGGATATGACAGAGAGGAAGCTCAAAGATTCTCTCACGATTGCTTTGCTGTTGGGTAAGGAGTGCACCGCCTCGAACACTCTCGACAGTGCGCTTGATTTTGTGACTACCAGGCGTGCAACGAAAGGGTTCCTGCAAAGCCCGGACAGCAACCTCAAGGACGTCATCGTGATGGCCTCGTCTTTGCCATGGTGCTGCAAGGCGATGTCGCACATCTCTGCACTCCAGTGGACCTTGTTGGTCAGAGAGAGGGACAAGGACAGGTTTTCGATTTCTTGCAGGCAGAAGAGAGCTTGCAGCACCACCATTTGCGAAGTGTGGTGTTCTTTCATAAGTTCTCGTGTGGTTTGCATCCCTTCACGACAGATATCCACGGCTTCTTCCTTTCCCGCGTTTCCGTCCGCTTTGAGCTTCTTCAACTTCTCCAGGACCTCCACACACTTGTTTTGCGCATCGTGCTGCATTTCTCGTCAGCTCACCCACCTCCTTTCGCGTTGCAGACCATCGCTTGCATCCCACCTCGCCGCTTGCGCCATCCCCTCCATCGTCCGTGTCGCGTCCCATCCTTTCGCTTCGAAGTCGACGTCTTCTGCTTCTGCTTCTGCTTCGTGGCGCACCTCGTGTCGTGCGCCTTCGCCTTGCATGGCCACTGGCCATGCCACGTGTGGATCCATTGCAGCTCGTCGCTCCTCGTTTCGTCACGAAGACGTGTCGGAAAGGAAGCGACGTGGAACGAGAAGATGAACCGACACCGACGTCGTCGCACCAAAGACAAGCGAAGATGAATGATGGAAACGAGTGAGAAGCAGAACACCGATGGGAGTTTGTGAAATTGAAGAGGGAGGATGATGCTGGATGATGGTTTGTGAACATGGGAATCGAGGAGTGGAATGGATGAGGATGGTAACGTTTATGACCATGAAAATTGGACATGCACATGCAGCATGGGATGCCATGCATATGAAAGCCGGTCTTGTCCATCGCAGGGTGGCTGAAGAGGACGGAAGGTGCGAACGTTTCAAAGAATGAACGAAACGTCGGAGCCTTGCAGGATCATGCAATATTCTCTCCACAAGGCAGGATACAGTGCTCTTCCTCATTCTACCACCAAACGCATGTTGTGCTGCAGACCGGCTATCAGAACCTGTGGATTGAACCCAAGACCCTCCTCGTTCAGTACCGCACGGGCAAAGGCCACAGACGACGTGTTTTCTTCATCGCAGTCGTTGGAAAAGCTGGACAGGACACCCACCAACACATCAAGCCCTCCAAAATTGGTGAACAGAGGAGATCCGCTCATGCGAGGACACGCCGATCCTGCAAATATCATGGGTTGTGATCCTCTCATTGCCCACTGGCAGTTCAGCATGTTCTGTGCGACAGAGGCGTAGAAGTACTCTGGCACGAGATTTCTTCTGGAGCACCCCTGGAAGCGTCGCGAAGGCACGGGGTATCCAGTGTACTCGTACTCCCTGCTGTCACAAAGCTGAAGGGTGGGAACCGTACCCCATCCAAACGGAACAGGATCTCGCCACGTGGACGGGTACGGGCGCACGTAGAGCAATGACGCGTCGTCGATGGCCACGGGAACTTTGCGGGCATGGTACGAGCTGGGCACCGTGATGCCACGCACTCTCCATCGAAACCCTCTTGGGCAGATCTGATCGATCGTATTGGATCCATTGTTCAGCGGCGCGCTGCAGCAGACAAAGCTCGGATACTCGCCCAAGTCTTCGACCGAAAAGTCCCAGTTGTCCTCAACATTCAACACGCAATTGGCAGCTGTCACGAACGTCTGCTCTTCGGTGACTCCTAGATTGTCCACGAACGCGCCTGTGCAGGTGCTGTACTTGTTATTTCCCAAGTTGAAGTACACTCTGCAAATGTCCCGAGCAGAAGGAAAAAGCGGTCGGAACTCCGGGTTGTTGTAGCAAACGGAACGTCCAGCTGCACCTCCGGTTTCTTCTGCTTCTTCTCCATCGAAACTAGCGTCTTCCAACGGGAACACTTGCACGACGTCGAACGAGCTTCCATCTTCCGACAGGACCGAGCTGTAGAACTCTGCGGCGCCGAAAGGATCCATCGTGTCGTCCAGTTCCGCCTCGAGTGCTTCGGGACGTTCAATTTGCTCGAGTGCATCGGAGCTGGGCTGCAAGACGTCTTCGGAAGCGTACGATTCCTTCGCCACGCCTGCTGCGTCGTCCAGACGTTGCATCGAGACCGCATCCGCCGTCCTTGCCGCACCCACGGCGCACACGATCAGCCACGTCGCAGCGTTCGTCCGCTTGCCTCCTTTCCTGTGCGCCATCGCCACGCGTTCGCACGTCGCACGAGGAAGACAACGACGAACTCGTCGTCGTCGGACGACGTGTTTCGAATCGCTACAGTCGATTCGGAACGACACGTGATGGGCCGTTTCAAACGCCCTCGGGAATGCCGACGGGGCGCCCCGGGCCGAACGAGACCCGTCCGTACGAGGTTGTTGTGTCGAGGGGACACGGCGTAGGCGAAGGAAGGGCCGGGCGTCCTTGGACCTGGATGGGCGGCACAAGGCGCGAGGTGAGCAGGAATTGGCGCGGTGTCTCCGCAGAAACCGCGTGCGCATGTGCGCAAAACGTCGACGTACGGTGGTGTGGCGACGAATGTCGTGCGGGAGAACGACAAAGCACATCTGCATGCGCCCGTGGAAAGGAAGTTTGGACGAGACCATCGTAGATTTTGCATGTTCAGAACAGGGATTGGAAGAAGAGCAGATCGAGCGCACGCGCAGTGCAGGCAAGAAGTGTGAGGTCGACGTGCTTGCAACATCAACATTCGTGGCCTGCCCTGCTCTAGCACGCCGAGTGACTACGAATGGATCAAGAAACGGCTTGATTTATCCTCCCATTTGCTGCAAGTATCGAAGGAGATGGACAAAGCAAGCAGAAAGCTGCTGCGAAGCCACCCTCTTCTCTTGTTAGACTCGGTGTGCTAAAGCGGTCCAGTGCCGCCCCTTCGAATAAATGGAGGGCAGTTAGGCTTTCGTCAGCAGGCTTGCAGAGTTTCTGCTCTCCGTGAACTGGTAGAAGTTACCCTGCTGTCCAGAATCTGTCCTCCAACTGGATGATGCATTGCGCAAGCGCGCCAAAGTGTTCAGACAACCTGCTTTGCCCAGCATTATAGACATGCGCTGTCCATCATTGATGTGTCGATGTCAATTCAAGAACGGCTCACAATAGAAAAATTCTGCCATTTCTTCATACTGCTAATTGGTAAATGAACCTGCCACACCCAGCCGGCTTTTGTTCAGGGACCAAGGACGGTGGACAATGCGCAGGCTCTTCCTACAGTAACCCAGCCATGCAGGGAATTAGCTTGGCCTGGTAGGCGAAGGGAGCGCATGCCAAGCAATCAGAGTTGATGCATCGACTTTGGGAACCCTTTCTCATGATTTCATTGCCACGATTGGAAAGCTGAGTCAAGATGGCAGGTGGCTTCTGCGTACAGCAATGGAGGAGGAAAAGCAAGTCGAGCCTGCTCTATATTTCTTCTCCTGGTGAAAGCAAAAGGTGCTGCATTGAAAATTTCTACCCATACCCTATTGCATGATGAGCAATCAATCGGCCTGTCTGGCATTCTGCAAGTATGTCTAAACCAAATATCCACACAAATCTATTAACGGAATGCATGCAACAGTATCTTCTATGCGACGTTTACGTGCCTTAAGGAACTGGCAATCTCATGTTGTATCGAAGTCCACGGATCAATGCTTCTGGGCGATAGCCTGGACCCTCTTCTGCCAGAATTGTTCTGGCAAAGGCTGTGATTGACGTGCCTATTACATTGCACGTATCGGTTCCGCCAGACAATATGCCCACAACATAATCATTGTCCTGGTACTGGAGCAACAAAGGGCCGCCGCTCATTTGCGGACAGGCGGATCCTATGTAGTACAATGCCTCGGATCCCTGCGTGGAATCATTGCAGTTTACCAGCAATGAGGTGGTCGAACCATGCAGGAAACCATCCTTGACATTTTCCGGACTGCACCCAGATGACCTTGGGTTGATTGATGGGTAGCCAAAGTACCGATACACGAAGTTCCCTTCGCAAACGCCAGCGTTTGAGATGCTTGCCCACGCATACGAAACTGGATCCTGCACTGTAGTCGGGTATGGTGAAAGAGCAAGGATTGCAGCGTCATCGTTCGCCACGCCTATTTGGCGTGACATGTAGGAACTTGGAACCGTAACGCCACGAATACGCCATCTGTGACTAATTGGACACAGACGATCGAACCTCGTAGAACCGTTTGCTTGAGGAGCACCGCAGCACACGAAGCTTGGATACTCATCGAGGGGTTGAATGGACCAATTCCACGTGCCCAGTGTATCCAGCACGCAATGGCCAGAGGTAGCAAACGTACGCACCCCACTCACTTGCCCCAGGTCAGCAACAAAAGCTCCCGAGCAAACGGTGAATTGTTCTGGTCCTGCGTTGACATACACCCTGCAGATGTCTCTTGCGCTCGGAAACAATGCTTGCAGCGGTGGGTTGTTTGGACAGACCGCCCTTCCGTCTTGTGACACCTGTTCGTCCTGCTCAACCATCTCGTCCATGGGGAAGGTTTCCAACACGATGGCAGAGTTGTCATCGGAGGAGATATGCATGGAATAGAACCTGGCATTTCGAAATGGATCGTCGCCATCTGGGATGTCGGTTTCGAACCTCCCATCCGGCACCACGGTGTAAGGATTCGTGCTTGCAGGCAACTGGCCGAGTCCAAGGGCGTTTCTTCCCGTTCCACTCCACGGATGTGGATCGACACCTTTGACCGTCACTTCGTCTTCCATCCCACCGTGCACGCACGAAGCCAGCACGCACGAAGCCAGGGCCATCCTTGCGATCTCGCGTGCACGGGAGCGGCATTTCCTTTCGTTCGCCATCGCTGCTTCGTGTCGTTTCTTCCACTAGTTGGTGTGGGTGCTGTGTCACGTGAAATGTGGATGGTCTCGGCCAAGCATCGACGACGATGGGCGTTTCGACCGTTGGAGACGAAGCGTTACGAACCACGCCCTCGAGTCCATCGATCTCGACCGTCGGATGGACCTGCCACGTGGCACGGACGGTGTCGATGGAACGAAGGGGCGGGGCGAAGGCCACGTGGCGATCCCTCCTGCCCTCCCCGCCCCACCGGATCCGAGGGAGCCAATGGGATCCGTCCACGTGGCACGATCCATGCCCGGATCGGACGGCGGAGAATCGATGCGCATCCGAGAGGGCGGATCCGACGGTCCACGTGCGTCCTCCGGCACCTTCCCATCGCAGCTCGGGAGCGTTCCCGCCAAATCCGACCGTCCGTACGACGTGCGGGAAGGGCGCGGATCCGCGTCGCACGTGCGTTCGCCGAACCCACACCCGTCCCTCCTCCGCACGTGATCCCACGTGGTCCGAGGCCACGGCCACGTGGGCGGGACATGGCGGTGGTGGCCACGGCCAAGCGGATCGCACGTGAGACCTTCGCACGTGGGAAGCGGATCGGAAGCGAACAACTTCGCGTGTTGCATCGCAATGCAGCACACACGCACGAGACGAAATGGAAGCGATGGATGCATGAAATAGGAGGCGTGTCCTCGCCATGGATGTCCGTGCCGCTTGGATTCTTCGCAGGTGCATTTGGCAGCGTGGTGGGGGTAGGTGGTGGCGTCTTCTTAGCACCTGCACTGTGTCAAGCGTGTTCCCTGCCACCACGTGTGTCCAGTGGGACGTCCTTGGCGGCAGTAGTGGCCACTGGATTGTGCGCTGGCGCGCATTATGCGAAAGAAGGGTGCGTGGATGCCACCGCAGCGGTCACCGTGGCTACGGCAGCCGTGGCCACGGCGCCTCTCGGTGCCATGTGCACTGCCAGGGTCAGACCCAAAGCACTGCGCAGGATATTGGGGATATTCCTCATGGGCGTTGCACCCACCGTGCCCATCAAAAGGTACTTGCAGCGTCACACTATGATGGAAGGGAACGTAGAAACGGAGTCCGAAGAGACTTGCGCTCAGGTAGAGGAGAGGGCGGCCAATCGCATCGGCCGCGCAATGGAAGAAAAGGCAGCAACAGAAGAGAGGACTGTTGCCGATGGTCTAGACGGAGCAGAAGAACATTGCAGCCCGATGCACGGCACGGAGGGGAAGCTTGCAGGCACCTTTTCAATTGCAGGCCATCCAACCGAGCGACTCGCATTCATGGCAAGCACAGGTGCCCTAGCTGGGTTTGCATCTGGCCTCCTTGGTGTCGGAGGTGGGGTCATCGTGACGCCCTCCCTCTCTTTGGCAACTGCGCTGCCACAAGCGGCGGTGCTTGGAACCGCACTGGTGGCCATGGTGCCACCGAGCCTGGCAGCGCTGGGGCAGCATGCGCGTATGGGCAACGTACGCTGGAAGGTTGCCGCAGGGCTTGCACTAGGAACGGCATTGGGAGGGACTGCAGGGAGCAGGTTGGCGACGCGGGCTGAGGATGGCATGCTCGAGGCCCTGTTCTGCGTGGGCATGGCTGCGATGGGCTGGCGGACATTTCGAGCAGCAGGGTAGCATGTTGCAGCTCTTGGGAGGCAAGGGACGGGACCCGCATTTTTGACAAGCAGTGGGAGGTTGCACTCTGCTCGCAGGCAAAGTTGTCAATACAATTCATGCGCTTCACCTGTTGGAGTGCACACTTGAATTCTAGCAATTCAAGATTCCCCTGCATCGCTGCCTACGACTTGCTATCCCGTTGGAAATTGTAGCATGCAGAAACGCCTGTTTCTTTGCATTTTTCGCATCCAAAACATTCAAAGTATGTATTGAGGAGGTGCAGTGCCTTCGTGGGTCTTGCACTCGCAAATTGACCCATAGCAGCTTGCTATGCAAAAGTCCGCAAAACAGCCACCGGGTCTCCTTTGTGGTGGGCGTCCTGGTCGTTCTCTCGGCGATGTTGCACGCTCGTTCCAAGTTCTCTCCCTGACACGGTGTGCATTGATCCACGGCTCGGCCTTTGGTCCTGTCGTGCACCGCGCATGGTATGCCTCCATCTTCTTCGCCAATCGAGTTTCATGGCGATGGCACGCCACCGCAGGACGCATGAGACTTGCCAATGTGTCGTGTCATCAACCTTTCATTGCATCTCTGACACTTTTGCGCTTGGGTGGAGGCGGTTCCATCCTTTGCTTGGGTGGTGCTTGTTGTGTGGAGGAGACCAAGAGTGCTGTCATGCCGCCAATGGCCACCACCAACGTAGCTGCCTTCACACATGCGAACGAAGGAACGCGTCAGAATCGTCTTGGACTGCACCGTTTCAAATGAATGCCCACGCTTCAGGTCGTGCAGGCGCGACGGTGCTTCCACGCACGTGTCCGTCCGCCTCGTCCTTCTTCCTTCGCGTCGCAACGCACCACGAGCTTTCCCGTCGCACGAGACATGCGCGCGTGTGCCACGTTCCAACCGCCGTCCACGTCGACGTTTCGTGGCAAGGACGGACGAAGAAATGTGGCAACCATGGTGGAAAAACGGGAACCCAACCCATGCATTGAATTCATGCAACAGCAACATCCTGACCAAGCCAACCTGGCCATGGATGGTTCCTGGCGGCCATCAACAACTCTACACGAACCACGCACCAAGAGCGATGCATGGATTCCTGGTGGACAAGATGGCGGAGGAATGCAGGTTGACCGCCAATGCAAGGTGCGGTGTGGAGTCTGGAAAAAGAGGGAAGAGGGGGGGATTGGATTTGAAATTGGCGTTCATCCCCGCACGGATTTCTTCTTGCTGTGGTGATGCCATTTCCCTTGCCGCTTGCGTCCAGGGTCCGGATCTGCCTCGCGCGATTGAAAAGAAGGCATACGTGCAGCGCGACGATCCCCCGGTCGACCCCCGCGATCCGGAACGGCGCCCATCAACACGCTCTTGACCGAGGAAACAAAGGCGTTTTGGCTGCCGAAGCTCGTCCTTTGCCCCATGATGACGAGTTCATAGTGAGTGACGCGGTACATGTCTTCCCACGAAACCGATGGGGCGACCTTCATTAGTGCCATGGCTTTCTCGACCGCTCCTTCCACCTCAGCTTTGTTCTCGGCAATGCGTGCGGAACGAACAAAACTCTGCAGGGTCACTCCCACCCGTTTGATCAGCATCTGTCGACGCACACCGTACTCTTGCTGGAAGGTGTCTTGAAGCGCGCGAAGCATCTCCACCTGCGTCGGAGCCAGCTTCTTGGCATCAAGCACGGGATCGAAGAGATGGATGCCATCCACCCACGCCAGGTCCTTTGCGACGGCGAGTGCCGCATCGATCACGTGGGCTGCGTGTTTGCGGGACACAGCGTGGTGGGAGACTTCACGCACCATGTTGTCCACCTGACGGGTCAGGGTACGCATCTCCTCTTGTTTGTTTTCTTCTTCCATGGTTTCCACGTCTTGAATCTCTGCATCCATGAGCTCCGTTCCCAGGGCATCGTCGGCGGCTTGCTTGGCCAAGATCCGTGCGGCTTGGAGGTGGTTGCAAAGTGCATCGACGACTTGGATGCGTTGGACTTTGGTGCATCTTGGTTCGATGCCACGCAGCACGCGTGTCATGGATCGATCCAATGTGCCGGTGGTGTCTTCCTCTGCCTTGGATGCCGCTTGCAGGGCTGCGTGACACGCGTGTTCCCATCCTCTTGGATTCCCCACGGGCAAACAAGCCTGGTGCGCTTGGAGTTCCTGGACCAGCTGCAAACACAGCTTGGCGTAGTTGGACGTGCACGGGACGTGGCGCAAGTCTTCCACGTGGAACGACGTCGTCAAGCTACCGTCCATGGCCGTCGACGTCGTCGCAGACGATGTCAGCCGCTTCCGTGTCGCAACGACGCGCACGTGCGCTTCGCGGTTGTGGGACCTGCCTTTCCTCGTCGTCTTCACGCTCCACGACGACGAGGCGACGTGTGTCGCGGTCCGTGCGCACGTGCGCTTCTGCTCTTCGTGCCAACGCGCACGCGACGACCTCGCTCTCCGTCGTCGCGCATCGCACGTCGCGTTCGCACGTCGCTCGCACGTCGCTCGCACGCGTCGCTTCGCCTACCGCAAATCGCGGATCCTTTCCACCGCGTCCTCGTCGTCTTCGTCTTCTTCCACGTGCGTCGACGTCGTGGCTTCCATCGTCGTCGTTGCAAAGGACGAGTGACGTGCACGTGCACGTGTAAAAGCACGTGTGAATGTGCTTCGACGAAGCAAAGGAACAGCCACCACACGTGGGTCGTGCAGCTGGCTGCCACGTCCAACCAAGAGAGAGATGGCAGAGGCAAAGGGATGCACTGCAAGGTGGATGGGATGGAAGGTGAATGAGCTTCTGACCCTGCTCCATGGCTGGTTCAAAGCGTGCGCATGCGAATGGCATCGCATTGCACCTGTCCACGTGCTTGTGTTTTCAAATTTCCTGGCTTGGAGGATGCACCGAACGGATGGATGGGCTTCGGTGGACACCCACCTGGGACACCGCGCGTTTCCAAAGAACGCAACTGGAATGGAACAAGAACGTGTTGCCCATCTCCACCACCCGGTCGTGCAACAACATGCGATTGCCTGTGTGCACGGTACCGAGGTGGAACGAAGAACAAACCATCCAGACATTGGTAGGGGATGCTGGAGCCAATACTGGACAAGCACACCACGCACCAATCATGCAGTGGACCACTGGTTTTGACGATCGCCTCTCACGGCAGGGAAGAAGCACCGCTGCCTGGCAGCGAACAAACGGGACAAAGATCATGCAATGCATGCGGAGTCGAGCAGTGGCACGGTCCTGTTGGGCACTCCTGCCGTCGATGCGCGTGCAGTAGAGGCGCGAGGGAAAATGCCAGAACGTTACAGCAGATAAAAGGTGCAGTTCGGGATCTTGCGCCCGACAACTAGGGTGGAAAAGCGCTCAATACAGAGCGGATTCCTTCTCCAACCGAGGAAAAACTGGTGTATTCGAAAACCCCGTGCATCCGAGGATAAGCGCAAAAGCGTTCGAGGAGAGCAGGGCCGGATGACCGACGAGACGGCGCCAGGAGCCGTTTCAGCACCCTGGGGTGTTCGCAACGCGGTCATTCCATATCTTCTTCCACCTCCTCTTCCGAATATTCCTCAGACTCTTCAACTTCATCTTCCTCTTCCGCTTGCAGGGAATCCAGAAACTCTTCTTCCGACCGTTGGGTGCCGCAGATGTTGCATTGGGACACCTGCCCCCCCGGGAGAGGAATGAGAGTGCCGCCGCACTCTCCGTTTGTGCAGACGTACTTCATGATGAACATCCTCACGTAGGCATCCATGTCGTTGTCTTGCTTTATTTGGTGTGAGACGTCGTCGTCTTCTGCATCCTCTTCCACCCCCCAGGTGCTCTCGACTTGGCATCGGCTGCAACTGCACGCGAACTTGTAGCCTTCCCAGAGGTACTCTTGCCTGTCCAGCAGTCCCCATTCCAGAGGGGTGTAGGACAGTTCCAGCTCTTCCCCCTGAGGTATGTCGTGGAGGGCGACGTAGGCCATCTGCATCCCGAGGTGGGTGGGTCCGTCAAAATGGTCGACGCGGGCCAGGTTGGGCAAGCAGCTGTGGTTGAACAGCGCCGCGTCCGGATAGATGGCAGATCCTCTCACTCTCCTTTCTTGGAGGTGTTGCGGATCCACCACCCCCATGGAGTTCTTCTCTTCTTTGGCCACCCATTCCAACACTTCGTGTGCCATGGCTTGGAGCTCTTCTTGGGTCTTCGGTTGCAGGAGGTGGGCGAAGACGTCGACGATCCCTTTCGGTTCTTCCACGTCGTCTGCCGATCCGCAGAGTTTCATGAACTTCTGGTAGGCTTGTGGATGGGATCCTTTGAGGGTCCACACGCCGGCGATGGCACGCACGCGATCCTTGGTTTGGACGTCGGCACCACACCTTTCTCCCGCTTGGAGCAGCGCACACACGGCGGGTGCGTGTGCGGTTCCATCCACGGCTTCTTGCATGCACGTCGGGCTGCAGAACCGGGCCAATCCGCCGCACGCTTCGCAGCTCCACGCTTGCACGTTTTCGTCCATCTTTCGCAAGCACATGGCGCAGGTGTTGGCCTTGGCGGCGTGGTGCACGGCCGTGGCCACCGGTTCTTCCACCAGCACGTGTTCGCCTGCATGGATGTCTCGCACGGCCACCGCACCGCGTCCTTTTCCACGCCTCCATTGCACCTCGTACGGCGCCTCGTGCGTCGAAAACGTCGCCGCCATCGCCGCCATAGCCGCGCGCGACGCTTCACACCCCCGAATCGCAGTCACACCTCCGACGGTCCAGGCAAAAAGGGGGGTGCATCTGTTCGCTCGAGGGTGCATCTGCCGGCGGGCGCATCATCGCACGCCCATCATCGCGTGCGCGTATTTTTCGAGCGCTGCGACGAAGAACGGGCAGTCCACGGGCGCACCGACGTCGTAGAGCGGGTTCTTGACGGCGTATTCCAAGTAGATGGCCCGATAGATGTAGCGCAAGGTGTCCCCGTGGTCGCCTGCACTGGGATCCGTCACCAACACGACGCGTATGCCGGTGGGACTCTCCAAATAATGCAATTTGTACGTGCTGGTGCGAAAGCTGCGAAACGTAGACGTCGTGCCGGTCTTGGCGGATCCTTCCGCACCATCTGCTCCTTTTTCCTTGGGTTCCAACGCACGCACGAACGACTTGAGGGAGAAGAGGAGGCCGAACATCATCTTCTTGTCGTCCAACGGACGCGACGCACCTTCTTTGGACCCGTCTTGCGTCCAATCGCGATGGTACAAGCACGTCCCATGACGATCGAACAGGTGCAAGCTGTACCACGTCGAAGGTCCGTCCGCCATGCCGTGCACCCGACGTCGAGACTCCTTCCGTCCTTCCCTTCGCTCCAACACGTGCACGTGCACGTCAAAGACGCACGGTCTCCTGCTTCGTCCTTCTCTCTTCCTCGCCTTTCCTTTTTCGTGCGGTTGCGGTTGCTGCTGCGTTTGCGACGTGTGGTGGTCCGCACCGCTCGCGAACCAAGACGACACGACGGACGTGGTCGACTGCGAAGGTGCGAGTTTCTTCTCCCCAAAGAGAAAAAGAAGTAGAAAAAGCTTCAGGATTCGATTTGGGCTTGGTGGATCGCCACCGTTGGTTTCGATCGTAGCAGCTCGTACGCATCCCATCGAGGCACGTGGGTGTTTCCCACGACGCCGTGGTTGGAGGCATGCAGGCGTGGCGTGGTGCGGATCGCATCGTCGCCGGTGCGTGCGTCCGTCCATCGACAACGAGCGATCCCATCCACGTCCGTCCCACGCCACACCCACCAACATCGACGAGAAAAACAAAAAGCAGAGAGAGCGGTGGCGCGACGACCACGCATCGTCGCACCTATCTTCTTCTTTTTTATTTTTTTGAAGCGACGTTCTCTGGGATGTGTCGACGAACCGTGGTGACGCAGGGATTCGAACCCTGGCAGACAGATGTCTATCAGAAGACTCAGAGGACCAGGCGAGTCGTTCCGAACCCCCCACCTTTACCTTTCGCCCCCCCCCCTTCTCCCACCGGATCGGGTCTCCGATGGAAAGGGGGAGGAAACGAAAGACGTGGGTGGGTTCCTCGGAAGAGCCTTTCAATGGAGGCTCTTGAGTCTGACCCCTTGGACCAACTCGGGCACGTCACCGCCCGTTCGTTCACGTAACACGTGCCGACCATGTCTCGAGAGACGGGTACGTGGGATCATGAGGCACGAAAGGTACGTGGACACGACGGTGGGCAAGGCGACACACCGAAGGAAGCGCGATGGCTCGCGCGGAGACATGCGAACCAAGCAAGAGAAGGATCGAACACAACCAGACGTGGAGGCATGCGCGGACGATCGACGCCGTCCGCGTCGCGTCCCACCGATAGCGCATGCGCCGTGCCCGATGCGGGGGCACACCGCGACGACAGCACAAGGACCGAGATCGAGGCTAGCACGAAAAGCCGGACCATTCGCGTGGGAAATCGCCTCGTCGAAGATTGCACCGCGTGGAGATGGACCGAAGATGGACCCGAGCGCACGGATTGCGCTTTGCACAACGAGGTGCGTCCACGTCCCCGTTTGCGAGCGAAACCAACGAGGATTCCTCCCCGTGCCCAAAAGCGTAGTCGCTTTATATGGCACGCGTACTTACCTATACGCGCAACCCGATGCCGATCACGCGAGGACGTGTCTGCTCGCATTCATGGTTGCGTGCATCGCTCGGAGGTTTCTATAAGCCGCATCGTCCTCGTTTGCTCGGCACCATTTCCTAGGACGCATCGTTCGTTTGCTCGATCGTTCGATGCATTACCAAAGGAGCACTTTGCTCAGGGTCGTCATCGCCGACCCCTCGTGATGGCACGGTACCTTTCCAAGGGAATGCCAAACATTCAAAGCGATCGTTCTTGTCGCCGCCAAGCCACGTCAAGCGTCGCGTCCAATGGATGTATTGTTCGTCTGCAAGATTTGCGAGCATCGTCCGAGGACATGGGTAGCAGCTTCACCCACGACGTGCGCCACCTAATATCATTTCTTGGTGGAGGGAGGTGGGACGTCTTCCACACCGCGCGGCCATGTAACGCGCCCACGCACCTCTTCCTCGCGCTCCTCATGCTTTCATGGTCGTCACGCCTCGTTCCATCGCCTGCTTGGTTCCTCCCACGCACCTCCATCTTCGCCACGTGGTCCATGCTTGTCTTTTCTTCTTCCTCTTGGTTGTTCGACGTGCAACCTCCACGTGGAAATTGCAGGAAATCCTGCATTCGTCGCTGCGACGCGTGCGCATCACGCACGAAACGACGTGCGCCGCCGCGTCGAGCGCGTCTTCCCGTTCGCTTCGCACGTCGGACGTGCGTGGCAGGATGCCTGGAACGCGCCGCTGGACGATCGCGTGGATGGCGGCGTGCTTGGCGTGGCGACACGTCCATGCCAAAGGAACGCAGCCGCGCGACTACCTGCGAGAGGTGCGGCGCGCGTTCGCGTCGAGAAACGTCGACGAAGGCGGTCGGAAGAGAGGCTGACCAGGACGAGACGCGGATGCAGGGATGGAGCCGCGCGTGGAACGTCGATCTGATCGAAGACGTGCTGCTGGACGCACGTGGATTGGATCGAAACTTCGTGGGAAGGTGAGAGAGAAGCGAAAGCGAAACGCTTCGCGAACGAAACAAGAGACGGACGCGACGAAACGGATCCGAAGGAACGTTCGAGCTGACACGTGCGAACGGGACGCACGCCAACCAGGACCAAAGACGCCTACTACACCGTCGTCGCCAACGAAAGGTTCCAACTCGACGATCTGGAAGTGATCAACGACCAAGTCTGCGCGCAAGTCAAGCAACTGGCCGACGCAGAAAACGTGGACGTGCAGCACCGTGCCCTGGTGCTCGATCGAAAACTGGGATGCAATGCCGACGTGGACGTTCCTTCCCTCGCCACGAAAGCGCTCGGGAACCTGGAAGGCAGGAGAACGAACCTTCGATGGCTCCGTCCCACCATGAACGTGTTGAAAGAACTCCACGACAGAGCAGGAGAACTGCCCCACGATGTGAAAGACGGATTCGCAACGGCCGTCGACGGGCTGATCGATCTGCTGGATGGCAAAGGCACCTTCCAAAACAGCGTCAACAATGCCGGACTGGCCTACCACGTGTTCGCCGATGCCGTCGACATGAACTTCCCATCCATGAAGCCGGCGGTGCAGAAGATCGTCAGAAGCATCCCCCAACTGTTCCAGCACCTGGCCACCACGTCCAAGACGTTCACAATCGTTCCTCCGGGGGACACCAGGGACGGTGAACTGGGAAGCCTGATCGCCGCGGCCAACATCCTGTCCGGTGCGAGCAGGCTCCTGGCCGTCGATGGGAAAGGAGTAGCCATGGACCTGGAACACATGACCGCCATCGCAGGATACCTGATGGGGGAGAAAAACGTGGGAAGCCCAGAAGCTGCATACTACTTGGGAGAAGCCATCCACGCACTGAGAAGTGGCGTCCTCCCGGATCCACTGCTTGTCTTTTTGGAATCGGAGGAAGGTGAGGCTTGGGGAGCCGTGTATGTCGCATCGCTGACCGGTAAATTGGAGGACGACTGCAAGGTCACGGTGGAATCGATCTCCCAAGATGGGACAGCCTTGCCGGGGTTCAAGGCCAAGACGCTCTCCCGATCGGAAGAGGGTGCATATCCATTGCAAGTCCCTGGCGATGCTGTCAGCATGGGACTGTACGATGTCGCCATCCAGGTGAAGTCCACTGCACGGGCAAGCAAAGCAGCGCGTAGTGCCGTTTTCAGCATGTGCATGTACGGGGGGCTGAAGGTTGACAAGTTGGCTGTGCAGGTGCTGCCTGCCAAGAAAGAAGCAGAGGAGTATCCGCCAACAGAAATGGCATGGATGGAAGGGCCGGAGAAAGTGACGCTGACAAAGGGACAAGGCCTCAAAATCAAAGCATCGGTCGTGGACGTAGAGACAGGCACAGCCTTCAACCCCAAACAGGTCCTGCTGGCCTTGACCGATGTTGGATCTGGTCGTACGACTCACCTTGCTATGGAAAAGAAAGAGCATGGAAAGTATGAGGCAAAAATTTCGCACTCTCTCTTGGACAAGGAGAAGCAAGGGTCTGCGGGAGCCTATACCATCGATCTGATTGTGGGCGACCTCTGCGCAACAGAAACAATTCGCTGGAGCTTTGCTAATGTGCAGATGGGGGAGGCATCAACAGACACACCTGCGCAAACAGCGAGGTGGACCTACTCGAAGAAGCCTGACATCATTCATGTGGAACGTCCGGCGGAGAAAATCCCACACAGCATTCTGCCCGCTGTCTTTGTCGGAATCGCATTGACCCCGCTTCTCGGGCTGGGCGTCCTCCTTTCTAAGCTCGGGCTGGAATTCGGCGGTCTGCCCAAGGGCTTCAAAGCAAACGTGGTGGCTGCAGGGTTTCATGGTGGGGTTCTTGGCATCCTGCTTCTGTACGTGACATTTTGGTTCGTGCTGAATCTGAAGCAAACACTGCCTGTGCTTCTTGGGCTTCTTGCTTGGACCGCCTTCTTCGGCAGACTTCACTTGAAGGGTAAGGTGCATAATAAACAAAAGACCGCATGATGCGCGTGGGGCGCAAGGATGGGAAGAGAATGATTTATTTCAACGGACAGTAAGAATGATGGCAATGACGATCGCTGCAATGATGGCCACGACGATTAATGCAAGGCACAATTGCTTCCGTTTGATCTTCTTGTGTAGTGTTTTTGTGTCTCTCAGAACTTCTGTGCCCTGGGCAGTGAATGTAGAAGCCCTGGCAACTTGGCTTTCGATGTTGTCGATCATTTCTCCTTGTTGCTCCACCAGGGTTGCCATGTCCAGGAATATTTGGTGGAGCTCCAGCAGCCCCTTTTCCACTTCCATAACAGCATCGTGTCTTTCTTTGATTTCGTTGATCGTCTCAGAGAAATTGCCTCCCTGATCGAGGATGGCCTTCTGGAAGATGCTTTCGCTTTCTCCCGTCTCGATCATGTGTTCCAGCATGGCATCGCTGGCTTTTTCTCCGGTGATGGTTTCGTACCTTCTGTCCACCACTTCGCGATAGTCGTCGTTCATCTGGGACCTTAGATTGGAGAATTCCCTGAGCGTCACTTTGAGTTTTTTTCTCATGGCAGCGACCATGCTTGTTCGCATCCGTTGCTTGGCTTGTCCTTTCCCTTGCTCTTCCTCTTTGGCCATTTCGGCAAGTCCATCCAGCATTTTCTTGACCTTGGCTGCGGCTTTGCTGACTTTGGTCACTTCTGCTTTCATTTCTTCTCGTTTTCCTCTGACTTGTTCTGTGCTGGTGGCCATCTTGATGTCTCGATGTGTTTGTTTCAACACGTCCAGTTTCTGTCGGATGGTTCGTATTTCTTTCTGTGCTTCGCTGATGGTTCGGAAGAAGAGGTCTTCTTCCGTTTCCAATCCTTCTTCCTCTTCAGGGGTGGTTTGGAAGGCATCTGCACCCATCTCCACGTCTCTGTTTTTTTCTGCCTCTTTCTTTTTCTTCCCATGGTTTGGGTTTCGAAACGGATTGATTTCCTGGAGGCGGTCCACGCACGCCATCCGTCAGCACCTCTGCTCAACGTGTCGTTTCCCACGCAATCCTCTCCCTCTTTCTCTTTCTCTCCACGTCCATGCGCACCTCGCCATCACCGCCTGCGACGCGCTCCAACAAGTCTTCCATCGTCGATGCGAGGTCGAATCGACACGGTCCTTTCGTCGAGGGGTGGGTTCCTTTCGACCCTTCCTTCTCTCCCTTTCGACCCTTCCAATTCCCCTTTCAAACCTCTCTTTCGAAACCGAAACGACGAACCCACCACGGGGATGTCAACCGACCCTCCCTGGACACGCCGTTGTGAACCGAGTTGTGAATCCGGGAAAGGGGGAGGGAAGGAGGCCTCAAAAGGGAAGCGAATCGGGTCTGTCCTTTCAACGTGTCCCTTTCGAATTTCAAAGAGAAAGGGAACGAAAGGGACGGTGCGACACCACAGCAAGCGCGTGCGAGAACGATGGCGAAACGATGCAGATGCGCTTGGATGGACGACACAGGAGAAGGAAGAGGGAAAAGGACGGGTTGGAAACCACCCACGCACGTACAAATGTCCCTTTGGACGAGACGAACCACGTGGAAACCGGACACAAGGCAGGTAGACGTATCCCAACCATACACGTCAACCCCACGCAGGCGTGAGCGAATAATTCAACACCAACGTGCCTTGCGAACCGTATGCCTGCGTGTGAACGTGCATGTCGCAAACGAGAAGCCCGGTCAGGACGTGAACGGAGACATGACACCCGTCGAGAGGACGAAGAACAGACGACACGATGGAACCTGCGATGCGTACCTCCACGAGATCCGCGATGGAATCGTCCATGCTGGGCAAGAACGAGCTGTCCAAGTACACCAGCACGCTGTCCTTCTGGATCTGCTTGCACAACAACTGCACGAGCCTGGCGAATGTTCCACGGACCTCCACCTTGAACCGGCTCTGCTTGAGCACGGGTGCGTCTCCCGTGGCTCGGAACACCACCACCACCTTCTTCACCGCGCCAACCTCGCCACGACCTGACGCATCGACGGCCTTCGTGCCGTCGCTTCCGCCATCCGTCGCTTCCATCCGCTCGCGTTCCGCCACGTCCTGCGCTTCTGCATGCGAACAATCCTTCTCGTCCCACCGTCTCGTTCCCTGGCCGACCTATCCTCGAACGTACCACCTTTTCCCTTTCGAAATCGGATTTTGAACCGGAAATCTGTGCCCCATCAAATCCTCACCTCCAACCGAAGGAAAAGGGAATAGATAGGACTCAATGTACCGTATCGAAATCGGATTTTGAACCGGAAAGTGGATCCCGACTGGGTTCGATTCGATTGGAGGGTTCGAAAGGAAGACGTTCCGTCTGATTCGAAACGAAAGGGAAACCGTCGAGTGCACGTGGATGTTTGCACCGGCATGCGCGCAAACATGCGCCACTTGCAGCGTAAGAAGAGACGAAACAACACCTGGAAGGTGTGGATGGGACTCGCTTTGGCGATGGGAGGTACCCTGCTGCTCGCATTCGTAAGCAAAGGGAGCTTGAAGCGAACGGTACCGCAAGGCCAAGGACCAGTTCAAAGGTGTCCAAGGACACCGAGAAACGCGAATCGAGATGGCGTGGCGATGAAACGAACAAATTTGATGGACGTCGAGATCGTGACACTTTCCGATGGATGGAAGATGCCTACGGTAGGATTCGGAACCGCGGGATTGGGCGTGCACACCCAGCAAGCGGTGGAATGGGCGCTGGAAGCAGGATATAGACACATAGACAGTGCACAAGCTCGAGCGTGGTATCGAGAAGACCTGGTGGGAAAGGCCTTGCAGAAGCAGAAAGGAAGGATCGCGAGGGAAGACGTGTTTCTCACGTCGAAATTGCATCCCCTCCATTTCGGATACAACGCAGCCATCGCCCAATTCCAACGGTCCCTCCAGGAACTGAACACCACCTACTTGGATCTGTTCCTCTTGCACTATCCAAACTGCACGCCGAAGCTCTGCGGGGATACAACGCCTACAGGCAAGTGGAAGGACACCTGGAGGGCGCTCGAAGACTTGCATCGACAAGGCAGGATCCGGTCCCTTGGAGTCAGCAACTTCTCACCGCATCAGATGATGGAACTTCTTGACTTTGCCGAGGTCTGCCCCGTTGTTTTGCAGGCTTACTCGGATCCAATGAGTAACAACGTGGAGCTGCAAGACCTCTGTGCACGTGAAGGGATCTGGTTTGTGGCATACAGCTCCTTCGGCATCCAGTGGATCCTGCGAGGAGCCAAAACCAACCCTGTACTGGAGAGTCCCGTGATACGTAGGATTGCCGAAAGGAACAATTGCTCCACAGGGGGCGCAGTCATTGCCTGGGCGCACGCCCAAGGACAGGTGGTCATCCCACGATCCTCCAAGAGGGAACGCATCCGTGCCAACTTCCAAGAAAAGTGCAAGCTCACGGACCAGGACGTGCAGGAAATCAATGCACTGAATAAACGAGGGGCATAGCAACGTTCTGCTTTGCCGTATCATTACAAATTATACCTCGGATCAAGTTTTTTTCGTAGGATCGATGTCCTTCACGTTCAGGAGAAGCGAGTTGGCATTCAGGTACACTTTGTTGGAAGAGTTGGCGATCGTGGTGGCAATCTCCCTGGCTGCTTCTACCTTCTTCAAGGCGATGTAGGCAGGGTTGTTTTGGATGGCCTGCCCAATCAAGATCGCGCTTTGTGCTTCTCCTTGTGCCCGAACGATGTACTGCCGTTTTTCCTGTTCCGCGCGTTCCACAACGTATTTGGCTCTCTCTGCGTCCTGTTGAGCCACCTGCTTGGCCTCCACGGCAGTGGTGTATTCCCTCCCGAATGAAAGTTGGGTGATGGAGACATCGTCCAGGACGACATTAAACAGGGCTGCTCTCCTGGTGAGCGTCCTCATGATGTCTTTGCTCACCATCTCACGCTGGGTGATGAGCTGGCTGGCGTTGTATTGGGCCACCACGCTCTTCAGCGTCTCTTGGATGATGGATGGCAGCACGCGTTCTGCCCAGTCCATGCCCAAGGTCCGGTAGATTTCCGGCAGCTTCTCTGATTTCGGCCGGGTGAGGACGCGCAATCCGATGTTCACCTGCACAGCACGCAATCGCGCCTCGTTGGGTCAGTTGTTCGGTTGCGGCTCGTCCTGTCGTTTGCACCGGTGCACGTGTTTTTCGTCCTCTCTCATCCACCGTGGTCGCACGCACCATTTGCAGATCGCGGCTTCCAGACGTGCTGGTGATGACGTTTGGTCGCGCACGTATGTCGTAGATGATCGGTCGTTCGATCCACGGGATCATGATGTGCGTTCCTTCCGAGTAGATCTGCACGCACGTCGTTTGGTGCGTCCCACGTCAGTCGCAGTTCCACGTCCGTGCGTTGTGCTTCGTCTTCTTCCTCGTCGTTCCAGCTGCACGTGTTCCAGCTGCACGCACCGTGTCTTTGATTCCGACCAGCCGATTGAACACGACGGCGCGATGTCCGCCTTCCACGTTGAACAGTGCGTTGTTGAAGGCGTACGCCGCTGCGCCGCCGGCCAGCAGCACCTTGGCGATGCCTGCTGCCGGTCCTGCGGGCGGCATCTTCATCCCTTTGACGCGTTGGAAGGCGTCCATGTCGCCACCACGCGTCCTCAATCCACCTGCACCGAAGCACGTGCAATGGCGCACACGTCGCGCGCGCTTCGTCGCGACGAAATGGACGACACGAACACGTCCCACCGAAGCCGCGCCATCGTGCCATGCACCGCAGAGGAGGGGGTTCGTTCGACCGAGGACGCTTCGGTCCACGTCGTTTGGTCCGCGGTTTCGACGTGGGAAGGAAGCGGCGCATGGCGACGCGCCTTTCGCGGCAGACGTGGTCGCGAAGCGCCGTGCGACGAGGCGAAGACGCGCGTGGAAGCGAAGGAATGGAAGCGGAAGAGACGGTAAGCGCGCCCGTGCATGGAAAGTCGGGCAAACGCGATCGCGAAGCTGCCTCTGGGAAGCTGCAAGGTGGAACCGTGGCAAGCCCAGCAGCCAGGAACAAAGACGAAGCGACATCGCGTGCAGATGGAACCGCGGAGGTGGACAACGTCCACCGTGCCGTGCAAGTGTTGGTGATCATGGAAGGGATGCAAGGAGGGCAGGCGGAGAAGCGCAGGAGGGAGTGGTGCCGTATCCGGTACGTCCACGTGGAAGGAACCGGGATACGAAAAGGTACACAACAAAGGTGCAGAGTGGTGGAAAACAGGGATGCCACACGAATCAAGGAGAACCAATGGAGAATCCTACACAAGAACAAACAACGACCGGCGGTGTGCTGGATCGAAACGACCAACTGGAACCCCGTAGACGGATGGATGCAAGTAAAACTGGTGTCCGGATGGACCATCAAGGAACCCACGGTCCTGGTGGGACAAGTCCCATGGATCAACCTCCATCCATCAAACCCAAGTGTCGCACTTGCGATTCCCATGAAGCTGCAACGCGAGGACGGAACCCAGCATGACCTGAACTCCTGTCTCCTGTATATCCAACTGGTGGTCGTGCGCGACCCCCCCGCTCCCTGCCACCAAACGTGTGGCCTCGGATGGAACGAGAGCCTCAACGGGAGAGACAGCCATGAGCAAGAGGAATACTTTGATGCCAAAGAACCAAGGAGTCCACGCCAAAGCTCCCAAAAACCGACCAAGGAGGGGCTCCTGGTCTTGCTGCTGAATTGGGCGTTGGACCTCCTACTGCAGGTGTGGGCAGTTGTCTCCACCAAGACTTCATGGGCCATTACTGGTCCAACGGAAAGCACATGCCTGCTAGATGCAGAGAGAGACCGAAACAAGGCAAACATCAGAGAATCGCGTGGGAAGCGGAATG